>DWUN01000096.1:0-32016 GCA_018249975.1 Passova gellias
TAAGTTCTTGTGTTTGAAGCTATTGCACACAGTTTATTTTTATTTCTTTTAGAGTTTAGAGTTTCATAGTTTGCAATCAATAGTTTTATATGGCTTGATTACACTAGTAATCATGCTGAAATAGAACCTTAACATGGCCACTTAGGTAGTCATCGCCAGTTGAGACTACAATTATAACTTAATATTCCATATTAATAAAGAAAGAAAGAAATGATCACAATGTCCATTTGAAGTATATTTATAAAAATATTCTATTTCATTCAAAGTATTGTAAATACATAAGTGCAACAACAGATACTGTGAGTTTTCCAGCTGTGTGACATCATATTATAACCGATTAGTAACGTTAGCAAACAAAATAGAACAATAAAATTCTTACATACATAACATCACGCCAGGTCCCTAATAGGGTTAGGCAGAAAGCACCGAGTGCTAAATATCTCTATACTTGCAAACCTGACGTGCTTCGTCTACATTCTCCACTCTCTTCATGCATACAACCCGGTTTCGGAGACTCTTGATTCCCCTGTGAGTGATTTGTGAAATTCTTACATTTCACAAATCAGTAAAAGTATGTTAAATGGGTTACAATGTGATAACTACCTTCAAGTAGTTATGTTGTCTCTCCTGCTCCGCCTTCAGGTACAAGCGGGTGAGCCGGCCCAAGTTCTTCTTGCACACGGTCTTGTCGACGGTGGCGCCGCGCCGGATCCTCTCCCGGTTGTAGTGCGCCGTGTTGGTCCACCAGTCCGCCTTCATCTTCACGTAGCGCAGGATCATGTTCTCTATCGGCGTCGGCAGTCCGGGCACCTTGATTGGGATTACGACACTTTGAATTTCTTGGGTGCACTCTGTTTATTTGGCAACCATGTTGATGAACAGACTGATTAACAGACAGTCTGGCCATTACATAGTAAGTGATAATTGTCCCCTGTGGTATATGGCACAATACAAAGAGAGCAAAATGCACCTTCCACGGAATATTAGCTTTCCAGCACCGCCAAGCTTCTGATAGATGTTGCAAGATGGTCCTGGCTTTGTTCTGCTTGATGCCTTCGGGCATCATGTCAACAATATCGTGCATGACTGACGCACGCAGTTCAAGGTCGAAGTGTGACTCCACACGTTGCTTGGTGACCGTCTTCGCCACCCCTATGGAAAACAAAATAGATGCAAACATAAAACATAGTACATACTAAGCAAAATAAATGGTTTCTAATCTATTCTAATTACATGTAAATAAAATATATATATTTTCAATCTAGGTTGCAATTTGTTGCTCTTCCAATCATATGAATTGATATAACCAAATTATACTAATATTAACTGTCAATTGTGAAGCTATTAAGAAGTTTTGCATAAAGAAGTAATCTATAAATGTTTGTATTACCTTTAGAATGTCTCCCCTCAAACTGTCGGGACAGCAAGTTGCCCAGCCATCGCTCCAGCAGCGGAGTGATGCCGCGCATGAAGAACAGCCACACCCGCCACCCTGGCGCCCAGAACCCGCAACCGGGCCCCTTCGATACAGGTCCCTGAAGACATTTTCTTTTTTTACAAATCATGAAAACCGTAGATGTCAGTACATAATTTTATTTTTACCATACCCATACAACATTGAAAATCTCTTTTATAAAAAATTTCCTGATTTAATTTGTGTTTGCACTAATTTATGTGTATGTATAATTATTATGCAACATTTCATGCCAAAAACATAATACTAACATATGAATAGACTCTATTATTATTATGCATGTTTCTGATGATTAAAAGTGGTATATGGATTAAGGGTCACTTCAGACTTGAGACTTAGCTTCACTTAAAAATTGTATCAAGCAACAACCATAAGTTTAAATAATAAACTATGTAATGTTATTTTTTGGCAAATAAATATTATTATTATTATTATTATTATAGGTAAAATTAAGTTTAAGTTAAGTTACAAATTGTTAAGTTTAAGTTAAATATTGAAACTCACAGTATTAAATCTGTAGTAAATAAGATGCTTCAAATCCTTGCACATTCTGATCTGTCTCATCAGTTTATATTTGTATCTGTACATTCCAGTGAGTTGACCGACATGAGCAAATATGTACTGCAGCCCGTCGGCCAGCTGGAACGAGTCCACGTTGTTCAGACGATACTGGACGTGGGAGTCCACGATTAGCTTCGTGAGCCGTAGAATCTCGCGGCACAAATGGAATGCTGCAAACAAAAGCCATAGAAAATGTATGTAGAAAAGATGAAAAAATATAGAAAAATGCTTCGATCAAGTTTTAATAAGCATTTAGTTACTTAATTCAGAACTAACTACTTTACACCATTTTTTTTTCCTATTTTATTGCTATTAACTACAGAAAGAAATGACATGAGATGCACCAAAGCCGATGTAAAAACTCGGGATCTTATTATGTGCAGTGCTGGGTACCAGAGTTACAGTTTTGTGTTTATTTTAAATTTCTTACATGTGTATAAACATAGTGTAATAAATTAGTAATAATAATTTGTCCATTGTTAATTGTTGTTTGATAATAAATTTGTTTCCATTGGTAAGTGTTCCATTTTTAAAATTTGTGCATCGTAAAAGGCAAAATTTGGCTCAAATTTGTAATCCTAAACACCTTTATATGTACCCATATTTGTGCAAATAAACGTCGTCTTTGACAAGTAACAACAATTTAAAAATACTCCAGTAAGCAAGTACTTACCGTTACCAAACCGTGACTTCTTTCTCTCCTTAGTCGTAAGTGTCTTGACGGGCTTCAGGTTAAAGTTGTAGTCCAGATGCAGGTAGTTAAGGTTCTTGCGATGGATTAACAGGTTCAGCATGTTATATCCCTGTCTGCACACCTGCAGACCAGCTTCTACCCAATCGAGGGTTGTTGTTTGGAAAAACTTTGTGGATTTGAACGAACGGAAGAGGTATCTGTTGGAAGTAACAATTTATTTATTTTTATTTCAATGGGGCAAACAAATCAATCAAACAAATTCTGCACTCACAATAATGTATACATTTTACTAAACAGTGATAGCTCGTAACAAAGTCTACCGACCTCTTTTTCTGCGGTTTCGGCGGTCTGTGTTTGAGTGCATTGAGCACGTAGTACTTGAGCAACTTCTGATAGGAAACGCGAACCTTGACGGGCTGGCCGGGCGGGCAGTGTTCCTTGTACCAGGTCTTCACTAGAGGCACGTCAATGGCGCGACGTGATCGACCTTTTGTAGACAAATTACAATATTTTTAGAAAAAAAAAACTAATAAGATGTTTTCGAAATAAAAAGTTCTCCATCGAGTAGTTGACAAAAGGAAATTGTTGACTCAGATATATTATAATAGTGAGATATAGGTATGAATCATGAAGACATAGGTATATTTTGCAATGAAAAGAAGCATGTTCTGTTCAAATTTAACTAAATTTTATTCAAGTACATGTTTGATACGTTATTTTCTTTAAATAATACATGGGTTGGTTCTGTAGTTGTTTTATTTCTGACAATATATTATCAATATATTGCACTATATTAATAAAGTTCAGAGTGGACTTCAGAGACTGATATCTTTTATTCCACATTTGGTGCTACGTAAGAGTAAGTAAATGAATTAGATCGAACTAACTTAATGAATAAATATACATTGGACTAACTTCCTTAATGAATAAATATACATTAGAATACAGAAATAATCATACCAGAACGCATGTTGAAGGGCCGTGGCGCCCATAAAAGAGCGATTCCGTTCGCAGTGTTGTCCGTGTATAACGCTGTCTCCTGCAGGAATGGAGATATATCTTCGGGCAGCAGAAACTCCTCTTCCTCGGGCACGGGATCAAGAGACTTCACGCCGGAATGTCTGTGAGAGATGGGGTTGATCAGCGGATCAAAGTAGAAGGCAGGCAGGTCAGGATCTTCTGTTTTGATGTACACCACATTGGGAGTGTGATACCTGGTTAAAAAGAAAAAGGTATTAGTCAATACAAAAATTTAAGGTTTATTTCTACCAGGGAAAAACATGCATATTTAAAACATGCAATAAGATTGGCCTTTCAAGCGTAATTGCACATGGTTTAGAAATTCTACATAATATGAAGATAAATTATGATGAATACATTCTTTGTGTGGCCTTGATTTTATAACAATACTTCTATAAAAGCTCCCATATAAGAATTTATCACTCTATGGTAGGCTATAGTCTACAGCTTGGCATGTATTGTACACCTTAAGAGAAAATTAGTTAAATTTAACATCGCAAAACTCACCAAGACAGTTGAACGAAGTGTGGTAAGTTATTATACAAGTAGGGGAAAGCAATTCTGTACTCTGTGCGGATGGGTTGTCGAATAATAATCTTGTTGATATCATTGAATTCGTTCCAATCCTCATCACCCGCCGAATTATCTTTTACCAGCGGCTCGAACTTCGGTCCCCCAGGGATCGCCATGTTCAGCGCTTTAGCGGTGAAGAAGCTCTTCGAATCGAAAAGATAGAAATAGTTATCATCTACCAAATCTGTCAGCAGTTGGTTGGCCAGTCGATATAATGTGGCCATTTGTGGCAGGGTCAAATTCCACTTCCTATACGTCGAGCCGTTGACGTGTCGTGTCCCCAGCAGAGGCTTGTGATCGTAGAACCACGTGGCGACCGCGGCGTCTTCCTCTGGATCCAATTCAATCTGTATCGGCTCTAACGGTTCAACGTCCAATATATTGTCAGCGTAATCCAGGGGTGGCTCCTCGTCGTCGAAAGGCGGAAACCTCATACGTTTGAAATGCCTACGGTCGCGCTTCTCTCTACGCATCATGATCCACATCGTGCCCCACTGTGCTATGTACACAGGCTCGATGACCCAAGGGATTTCGTTAACAAATGTTATAGCACCAGTGATATGGTAGAGAACTTTAACATCTCTTATTTGCTCCCAAGGCATCGGCATATTCTCGAGCAATTTCATCACTGCATGCGGCATGTATTTCAGAGCTCCCAGATAAACACGCTTGTCGTGGCGGTATTTGCGACTGGTCATGTCACCGTGATCTCTGATGATCTTTCTTATGTGCTCGGGAGGCATATCCTCCTTCTGTGCATCCACAAAACCAAACTTTCGCTTCTCTGCAAAGCGCTTCGATTGAAGCTGAAGCCATTTCTGGGCTGTGAACAAATCGTTAAATGCTTACTTACGATACTCAGTTATCTTCAATGTGGAAGAACAAAAATTCCAATCACACATAGTTACTGTATTGGAAAAATGGTTTAAAAAATAAGAAAGATGATTGACCAATTAATAATAAATAATTGTAACCTTTTCACAGTAATCAACAACGCAACACCACACCAGGTCGGTACCAGGGTAGGCAGTAAGCACCGAGTGCCAAATATCTCTGTTCTTGCAAACCTGACGCGCTTCATCTACATTCATCACTCTCTTCATGCATACACCACTGTTTCGGAAACTCTTGACTCCTCCATCAAAATCATAAATTAAAAATAAAATATGTATTGTATTTTTGTGTTTATATAAAAAATGTCTGCAGTGTCAGCTCTCACCGCTTACAACTAGGTGGAGAGAAATATCAACCGCAATTTACTGTATCCTCAGGTATGTAGACATAGCACACAAGCATTATGACCTGACAAATGAGGAATAATATAGTATCACATATGATTTTTGTCAAATATACATTATACCAACTAAGTAAATGTATACGAAATGTATGTCAATTTCTAGATCCTACAAACAGTAAAGAGTGTACGTAAAAGAATTGCATGTATTATATACCCTTGTTCAATAATTCTAACACATATCTTAGTATTAAAATTTTGGGTTTACAAGGGGGTGAGATGTTGACTGGTTGAGAATCGTCATAGCTCAGGTTCACTTTTTGTATGTCCAGATTAGTGCATAATAAAGATTAAAGAAATAAAGTGGCCTAATAGACTTTTTAACTTTTAACCTTGACTTAATTGGGATAGCAACCATGCATATCATCAATAGTAAAACATTTGTTTTTATAAATTGTGCAACATATATGAAATTGAAAAAAAAAAAAACAACTACCAGTTACGTTTTGGAAAATTACCTTCAAGTTATGCTTTTAAAGACACTAAAAATAGCTCAGATGTAACATAACATAGATATTACTTGAAATCTCGTAACACCAAAGAGTCCACATACGTGCCATACAGCGCTTTATTCGTTTAGCAAAACCTTAAAGGTAATTACTTTGTCCATTAGAAATTGTAATCAATATTGCTTTTAGGCTTTTATACAGCGGCTATTCTATAATCCAAGTATCTACTAATGACTACTACTGCCATATTCAAACTAATATAGTGTTAAGGTCATTAGACACCTAACATTACACCCCTAACACTAGGAGAGAGTGAGGTAAGGTGATCCAGTGAGTATAGATCTGCAGTACTATAGGTATAAAATAATGTTATACATTTTACATACATATATTTATCATATCGCAATCACTACTTGCCAATAGTTTGAGACAAGTGCAACTATCAGTATTTTATAATACAGTATGACTGTATGATGTAATGAAAACAAATGAAATACTATCAAAATACTGAAACTCTAGAAATGTAAGGTTACAGAATTATAGTAATAGCCTTAATAATTTAAAATAACTCAGTATTATGTGCAACTGAAGATACTAATGTTATATAGCAGTAGTCATGCTAATGTTTTAAATAAAATGTTAGTTGCTATCAAAGTGAAGTGTGAAAAATAAAATATAGTGATGAGGGAGAACCTTGACAGCAAGTTCACAATCACTTGCCTATGATTTAGCACTTGGTCTGTGAAGTGGCCTGTCTGTCTGTAACCTAAATCTATAGTACAGTAATATGATGTACATATAGCACTAATTTATAGCTAATTAGCTAAGTCACAGCCAACAAATAAAGGACAGAATCATTTTATTTAACAATAGAGAATGCATTATTGATCCATTGTAATTCAACAGGTACAATTCCGTATGTACTCCAATTCCAAACATTTTTTTCGTTATGCACATAAAATCAAAACCTAATAAACGTTAAAATCGATACCTTGTATAGGTTACACTATTTCATGACGCACCCCGACGTCAACATACAGCAGATCCAAACAAACCGTTTGCAAACACTGAACATTCTTATAAAAAAGTGTTAATAATATACTTTGAAATCTTTTAAATTGTACCTTTTTCCTTGATCTTCTCCTCGGGAATATGATGTGGCTTGGGAGGTTGAGCCGGCGGCACCGGTGGCGCCGCGGCGGCGGCGGCAGCGTGAGCTTGCAACGCCGCCTGCTGCGCCGCAGCCAACTGCTGCTGGGCCATCATTGTGGCCCAGGGGTTGGGCCCCAGCAGATACGGCGGCAGCGACATGCTTGCCGCCTTCTACAAACACGTGAGTATTTCATAGGAATATCAAGAAAGCTACCGGTAACCAATAGTTATCAACTAATGAAAAAAGAACTCACTTGTACTACTTCCGGGTTAAATGTTTTATTCTTTCAACTAACACAAACAAAACAAGTTCATTACTACATACATTTTAGAAAAGCAAATTCACAAACGCGTACTAAAACTCGCAGCCATTTGCAATAAGTAAATTTTTCTTTGATTATGATTATTGATCGACCAGCATAGATAAAACATAACTTTACTGCTGGCAACAATTTGTCTCTGTTTATTTGCATTAGACATTTGAAAAAAAAAGTTGTGCAGAATATGCAATTCATTATTATCTCTGAGTTGGTAATTTAAAACTTCACCGCTTTATTAAAATGATATTATTTTATATCATTTATAAGTAAATTGATAACTTATGACTTGTAAAGGGACACTTAAATTCGAACCATTGCTATCACTTGCTGCTTAATAATATAACTTTATTCAATACTAGGTACAATATGATATATAACTTTTGTTTTTGCGGAGAACTTTTTACAAATTAATTCTCTCTGTCAAGTTTTGTAAGTATGCGTTTCGTGGTTCAGGTGTTCCTTGTCCTGTCATATTTGTCATTTGATTCATTTTCATTGGAATTTTGGGTGTTTGTTGTTTGTGATAGGTATCCAACGTGCTAAGTGCAAAAACTTTTCTGCTTTATATGGTACAATAGTTGCAAATTTTCTTACTCATTTCCTTGAATAAAAACCATGGGCGATCACGATGATTTTGAAGACAACCAATACCCTGATAACGACGAATTTGTGCCGTACGTGACTGCCGGTAACCTAGTTCAAAAGAATGGCGCGAAAGTGACTATTTGGGGGAAGGTTACGAAGGTATCTGCTAGCGAAGGATTTTACATCAAAACTGTAGATGACCAAGAAGTTTTAATAAGATTGAGAAAGCCGTTGAGTGACGCGCTTGAAGGGTGGTACGAGATATATGGTGTTTGTCAAGGAAAAAGTATATTGTGCGACGAGTATGTGCCTTTTTCTCAGGAAATGACGAAGAACATAGATCTTGAAGGACACAAGAGTCTCGCTAAGTTATTAAACGTATTGGATGATCCATGGAATCTCGGCGATGAGAACCCTGATGGCATACTGGGTGTTACTCCAATGCAAATGTAAACTATTTTTGTAATAAGTCAAAAGCATGTAATGTTATAGTTATTAAATTTATTTTTTCTCTTAATTTTTATTTAATCTAAATTGTTACTCTGGCATTATGACAATGAATAAATAGATAACAGCAACTGACCCATAGATATAATTAATCATTTACTTTATGAGGTTTTATATATTAGGCATTCTTGTATAGAATTTTGATGATGATGGTCATGAGAAAACTCTTGGATATGCTCGAACACCTCCCAGCTCTTTATTTCTCTTTGCCTCTATCTTCAATCGTTTCTCATGCATCACAGCATTGGACAGCACTCCTTCAATACATGTTACTGGACGATTCCTGATAAAGAAAAGTTTGTTTAAATAAATCATATGTAATCATTTATAACTTCACAATGCATTAAGTTTTTTAATGATATTTCTATCTGTATCAATGAAGAAACTTGCCGATTCAATAAAAAGTGTGACGGCTAAGTTATGGCTGAAGAAAGGGAGAAAATATAAGCGATTAATTAACATTTAATTTAATACATACTAGGTAGGTACTCTTATGTTTCCGAGAGAGAAGAATGGTGTGTTCAGTATGTATTTCTGGATAAAATTATGAACAGAACTTGGACTAATTTTAGATCTCTACTATGAGAGGCCGAGATCTTTGCATAGGAACTTAAAATAAAATCACTATCCTATCACTCAATCAAAATCAAAATTGCCAAGTTATCATTGGAAAATTTCAGTAATTGACTTGTAAATATTTATATTAAGTAAAAAATGGCATACACTTTTCCTGCGCCTTCAATCCTATTTACTTCAGATTGTATTCTGACACTGAGAGGCCTATCCTTGCTTCCCTTAAGAGCCAGCTCTGTCAAGTATCTCTTTATGTATTGCTTCAACTGTGAGTTCTCTTTGGCTAATTTAGCCTTCTCCGCTCTCAAACACATGGTCTGTACCTTCACTCTGTTCACTTTTAACAGGAATTTGTCCATTTTACTATATTCTTTACATTCCTCCTGTAAGTATAAAGTATTATCTTTTTGTTATTTCAACACTCTTCATAGGTCAGGTACAAGGCAAGGCAAAATGGTAATAGTCCAGTCAACATTTGGAAGATAGGTGAACATACTTATACTTGGTACTTACAACCATTGCGTTATCGAGGTTTTCATAGTCTATGTTAAAGTCGTTATTTTCTATATCTTCGAGAAACATATCGTCATTTTCGTGTTCGTACTTACTACAAATGTGAGCCATATGTGTAATCTTTTGTATTTTCTCTTGGACAACTTCCAATCGCTGGAATAAACGACTTAAATGGTTACCAACAACGAGTACCTAAACCAGTCAGGCTAATTCGTTTTAAAGCCTAGAATTATTGCGTTTTCCGACATACGTTAAGCAATAAAAAAACAACAGCATATATATTTCATAATCGGTTCTAGGACTAATTTATCGACAATACATCACCCTGGGTTAATCCATTTATGGCTTTAAAAATATGGGCCATGTGTTTGATGACTTACGGTGCTTAACCTAATGAGCTTAAGTGTCTACCGAATATTTTTTATTTCATTTGGAAAGCTGGGATCTTAGTCTTATTCAGGTAAGTGCTCATTAAATATGCCAAGTGCCACCATGGCAGTGGCAGAGCTGATAAATATTTAAATAACAGATAGGTATAATATAAATGCGAATAAAATATGTAAAAAACAGATAAAACTTATATTTTGTAAGTACTTTAATAGCATCCTGGCTGGCATCCACTAGTATAGCTAACATTTCATCGCCTTGCTCTTTTTCTGCCTTGGATTTCTTCTTCATGAGCCAATACTTTCTGGCCAGTTCGTCCTTGTGACTGTTCATACGTTTTAGTTTGTAGTCCATCGTGTTTGTTGTCTTTGCGCATTCCTTTTGGAGATTTAAGAGCACTTCCTGTTAAACATTATATGTAAATAAATAATCTGTCCAAGAAATCCTTTTGGAACGAAAAGGTAGGTAGGTATATTACCACCCTGGATCCTTACTTTCTGCTGCAACGTTGGTGTGGAGTTGTGATGGTAAAAACAATTGAAAACGTTTGATATTATTGCGCTAACGTATGGTGTATAAAATGCCTTATAAAACTAAAACATACATCGATAAAACAAAATACGTAATTACCGTGGCTAGGTTAATTTGCAGTTCATTTCTAGCAATATCCTTTTGGTAGAAGTCATCTTTCTCCCGTAAAGTTAGATAGTGGCTCATGATAGGGTTATGTTGCTCAAGGTAGGAATCATATACCTCACGCAACTTGCTCCAGTATGTTTCGATCTCCGATTCCCTAGGACGGCGAAGGACCAGCATATCTTCTTCATGCTGTTAAATTCCATCAAAACAATTTATCGAATACATTAGTTATTAAATAACTTTGTGCAATTTCCCATGATTTAGAGGTAATCTTCCTTGTTTTATATATTTTCCATCTTATCTAGAAATACTTGAATTTCTAAGACTATTGTCTATCCATTATTTACGAACGCAGAGTAAGAAAAGTACTTACCTTGGTACCTATTATTTTAAGAGTTGCATATAGGTGAGAAAGTATTTAGATGGACATAAATAGGTTAAACCATAAAAGTTGATAAAATAGCTCAGGATCCTTTAGGATTAACGTATTTTGTATTAGCTAATATGATCCCATCATATAGTACGAAAAGTTGCATACAATTAACTAGTTGATGGATGGCGTATCAGGCTGGCCATTTTTCAATTGGTCATAGAGCGGCTTCCTGTAATTAGGGTGCCAACAAGCTTCCGTCTCCACTTGCCACGTGATTGACAGACAAGTATGACAAATGCCGCTTTTGTGAATAACAATTGATAGGGTAAATAACATTCGTTACAGTAGTATAGTATGTATGAGATAGTATGTATATTGTATTGAGATATTTGTTTTATTATATGGCTTTTTAAACCTACGAAATGTTAATAAAATAATGTTCTTAAGATAAGCTTTAGGGAATGTTCCGACATTTACATTGTACCTATAAGTATAGTAATAGCTTCGTTTTGAGATTTAATTTATCTATCTGACTATCAATTCGTTTAGTTTGATCTACTTTAAGCGTTTGTATGTGGTAATATTATAAAAATTATAAACACAGAGCCTAAAGTTTTTGTTTATTTCCATTCTTTCCAGAAATAAGACAAAATATAATATGTAGGTACATATACCTACCAACTTAGACTTTATTCATTGCTCTTTTAAAAAGAACACTAGATTTTTCGCTTAATAGTAATCGTCACGTAACACAAAAAGAAATGTTTATCGATGGGTACCTATAATAACAATTTTGTTACAGTACTTACGTGTAGTATATAATTCCACAAGTACTTATTGGATTAGTGAGTAATAAAATTTTCTGTTCGACCTTTTGTCCCGCCAGAGGCATTGTTGTGTGGGCCCGAATACATTATATATGACGTTTTGTGACTATTCGCAACAGTATTGCGACTGAAGCAATCGTGACAATGCGGTTAACGCAAACTTCTCTCCTGATATTTTGTTTGTTATTTTTCAATTGCAATGTAAGTAATATCTCAGTTTTTTTTAATTACTTTGTTAAAGACGGGATTATTTTAATTAATTTGTTTCGCATTTTAATCGAATAGGCTCTCAACTGCAAATCGGATGGTGGTCCCAAAGAAAGCGAACTTAAAAAAGTTTACAATATTTGTATAACACAACAAGAGGGTAGTAATAATAGTAACAGTCCCGGTGATACTGACCGAGACTGGAGGAAAACGGGAAGAAGTCGTCAATGGCCTCAGGATAATATGGCCAGAAATAGAGGGGATGATAACAATGATAATAGGATGGGAAACAGAGACAGTCAAAATGGCGAAAACAGAGACAGTCAAAATGGCGGAAACAGAGACAGGCATGGAAATAAAAATAATATACACGGTCAAGATAGAAATAGCAATAGTAGAGATAACAGAATGGAGTACAATAGAGATGCAGATAGAGAAACGTATGGAAGAGACAGAGGGGATGAAAGACAAAACAGAAATGATAACAATAGATTCGACAGAAATAACGGCGTGAGCAACAGGAACGATTTCTTTCAAAATGAAGAGTACAGCGTAAGAATCGAAAAGTTTATTTAGAGTTCAATTATTTTTTGTATTCCACGGTTCTTTGGGTGTTAAACATGATGAAAATGAAATTTTTCATCGAATATATTTCTAATTAAAATATAACATTAGATCATTGAAAGTACACTATTGCACTCGGTGCTTTCTGCCTACCCCGTTAGGGCTCTGGCGTGAATTTATGTATGTATCACTGAAAGTAACTGTTTTATATTCTGCTTCCATTTTCGAATAGGGCTACAACAATCAATACTCCACGCAACCATCGCGGAGATATAAACGTGAAAGACGCGTTGAAATGAATTCTGGGAAGCGTAGTCAGTACAATCCCAATCTGCAAAGGTTCTCCGGTTACGAAGACAGGTATGGAGAAGAAGAAAATAATTCTAGCGAAAGTTCTAGCAACAATGACGATAACAAAGCATGTGTGTTATACTGCTTCATGGAAAACTTACAAATGGTAAATATAAAATAGTTTCTGAACCATTTTGTTCACATATTTTTGTACTGATCTTTAAAAAAGCGATTGTTAATGTCTGACTTCGAATGTACAAAGATGGTACCCCTTTTAACACCCTTCTTCCCTACTAATATTATAAATGTGAATGTATGTTTGTTAGTTACGCTTTCACGCGAAAATTACTTAACCGATCATCATAAAACTTTGTACACATATTCCTGCCGGTATTAGAAGTAACATGAGAACTTTTTAAGAAAAAAATAATAATATTTTTTACGAACGGTTTAAAGTAGAGATACAATAACTGTTGTTACATTCAAACGCAGACGAAGTCGCGGGTACAGCTAGTTTAGTATAAATAATTAAAATAGGATTTGATTTCAGACTGGAGATAACGGCATGCCAGATAGATATTTGGTGACTCACACAATCACCAAAGACGTAAGAGACGAAGACCTGAAAGATTTTCTACAAGAATCCATTGATGAGTGCTTTCAGCTCTTAAACAATGGTGAGCTTAGCATGTTTTTTAAATTGATGTAAATATAGCAAATAGATAGCCGTAGATACGGTGGATCTTCAAAAATTTCGTGAGGCTGTACCGTGCCATTTTTCAAAAATATTTTTCGTTACTTTAATGTACAATGTTTTAATATAGAAGACGCACCAGGTCTGTAAGAATATATTTGACACTTAATTTTTTCTGACTACCTGAAATCCTGGCGTGATGGTATAATAATAATAACTTTGGTTACAGAAAATACAGAAGATAAATGCGAGTTTTCAAAGAATTTACTTATGTGTTTATCGGAGAAGGGCAGAGCTAATTGTGACGATTGGAAAGACGATTTTCAGTTTTAGTTTACGATTATTTTTTAAAATCACAAATTTTTATTTATAGAAATTTATATCTGCATCTAACTTAAATACATTAACAAATAGATGTTTTAAAGTTTTACTAAAATATTCGTACCTATGTTTATTTATAAAACAGTGATTTCTATATTTTCTATACAACACTTACCATCGTAGACAAAAGCTCATTTTTTTGTATTATCATTTGGTATGTCATATTGATTTAAATTTGGAATACTATCTAATGCACATAATATGAAAGGATCTTAAGATTGTTCGTTAACATATGTCTTTTTATTTAAGGTTTAAATTAACTTTGATATCTTATTCGTTTTCTAAATATTAAATACGTTCTAAATATTAATTTTATTATCTATAAAATAACATTATGCTGTAAAAATAATGTCAATTATGATAAATATTTTAAAAATACTAAACTTTCGATGTTTGTTTTAAAATGTTTAGCTCGGTTGTTTCTATTTCTATTAAATATTGTAGCTAACTTGCTTTAACTTCTTAAAATAACTACGAAATCACTCACGTTTAATCTCTCATCGTTTTTCTCGGTTGCACGTTCTATCTCCTTCTCTTTTTTGAAACTCTGGAAATCTCTATTCTGTATATAGGCGATGAGAGTGAGCTTGAACTCCGCTCTGTCTTGATTGTCAGATATGTCCATTTCATCCTTCTCCCAATTGTCGAGAAGATTGTTCTTCTGGTATTCATATTCTGATTGCAGTTTGTCGAGGCGTTGGCTACCGATTCCTTTGTAAAAGTAATAGTTAAATATATTGAATGCAATGCATCTTTTCAATAACAATCTACAAATCATTTGTCATTCTATAAAAAAAACGACAAATGTTCATATAATACATCTTCCCATGAAACTTGTTTTATGATCTCACAAGAGCATGTTGATTAAATTAAAAATTTCTAACCTAACCTAACCTAACCACTTTTATGAAACAGCAAAAACTATACTATACTTAGAAAATAGCTCAGAGTCTCGGTATGGGTCTGGAAGGCGCGTCGATATTGTTCATCCGAGTCATTTATAGCTTTCACCAGCGATTCTATCAGCCGATCCTTCCGCTCCGTTAAGAAGTTGAAGCTCTTCATCATAGCCTGGAGAACAATTACTGAGATCGCAAGAAGAATAATTAAATAGCAGCAAAGGAGTGCTTCTATTTCCCACTCCTTAATATTTAAGCACATCATACATTTAATTCGACGAATAAATAAAAAGTGTAAATAGACACGATAATCAACAAGCGATTTCCTTCAGCAAAGACCCAAATGTCTTCTTAGATTCATCTTTTCTACTGGAAGGTAATACTTAATTTTCACTAACTAAAGTAGATTTATATTACCGTGATTTATATATTGGCCTTAATTATGTACATTTTTAACTCGATATTTTGCTGAATAATTTTTGATCTGCCGACATATTGCATTGATATTTGGCAGAGTGTGAACGAATGTACTTATTCTTTATTAAAAAGAAAAAAATAACTTAAAGGTTGTCTGACAGTATGCTAATTAGCTTCGACACTGGCTTTTGTTTAATAATATTCGTATAATTAGCTATATGAATACTGAAAACTGGTGTCACCTGTATATCTAGACCCATCTGCTTGCATTTAATCTTTCGTAGTATATAACGCCATTGTTGATTTATTTTAGCGGTATTCATTTTGCTGTAGCTTTCCTCTTTGTCCAGTTTTTTCTGTAAATACAACATAATGTGTCATAATACTTATATCACCATTTTGAATTCATACTAGTTTTATATAACAATAAGAACAAATTACTTATATAAAATAACACATATAACGAATACTGTGTTTTTTTTATTGTTTCAACAATATTTTAGGTTATTTAACCCTCCGTGTACTAAGTAACAAAATTTTACATGCCATACGAGGTGGGGTTTAACATACCCAAAAATAAAATAAAATAAAATTAAAAAATCAATACTTTATGATATTTATTAAAGGCAATTTTAGTGTAACAGCTAATAATGGATGGGATAAAATAAAACACATATTTATTTATACCATTAAATAGATTTTAATTGAAAAAAATTAAAACTATACTTTTTCTTTCACTTACTAAGTATAAAGTCTTATCTTCCAAAATAAAAAATTAAAACTAGTATATCTACTCAAAACTTTTTAGAAAACAATAGCGAAAAATTAGTTACAATCAGAATTGCTAAAATTACTGCAATCTTGACAGAAAAAATCTGCGTGCTCCAAACAGATCGGAGTGTTACATTTTTTACAGATGTGCCTGGTTTTTCTGTCTTTTTTTCTAGGGTACATGGAACATCTCTGCATAATGTTTGGTTATTTTGCTGGTGGTTCTTGTGGATCTTTAGGAGGAGTTTGAAAATATTTTTCAATTTTTTGGCGCGATTCTCTTGGAAACCTTTGGTTTTGCCTTCTTGTGTCCAGATGGTGTGTTTCCAATGATAAACCTAATTCCCGAATGAAGTTTCCTCGCAAATATCTGTATTGCTTTGAGTACTCATATGATCTGAATCATTATCAGACACCTGCTCTATATTCTTAAACTCTGAATCAAAATCATCGTGCTCATCTAAAAGTATTTCCAATATTTCAGATTCCTTTAGCCGAGACATGTTTGAATAAAATTGTTACCTGAAAATATTATTACTCTATGTTATTTATAAAATTAAATTTAAATAATTAGAAAGAAGTACAATAGTTAGACTTACCCGTTGAACCACGCGCCGTACGAACTCGGGTGTGTGATACCCAAGCACACTTTACGCACATGTGACACGTTTCGTAGACGACGCCAGACTAAATGAATTACGATGATCGACGCGGAAACGTTGCATTTGCAGGTACTGACGAAACGAACTCGTGCGTCGGTTTCGTTTAAGAATTATTACGAGTTTTTAATCACTGGGGTGTGTTATACCCCACATCGTACACGGAGGGTTAATATTTAAATCAGCAGAAGTTTATATATCTTAAGGAATATAATTTTCATGAGGGTTGATGTTTGAATGACGATTCGTTTGACTGATGATGAATTAATTCGAACTATACCAACAAGCGACATATTTAACGTCGTAATATAATTCAGGAAATCGGAATAAAATTTATCAAACGCATATAACCGAGGCATTACAAGTACAATGCCGATAGAGCGTTCTCAATAAAGTAGTAATTACAAGTACGAATAGCTTAGTTATCCGATTAATAAACAAGTTACCTTAATGAACCTGGCGACTAGTTCTCGCTTTCTTCGACGCGCTTCTTCTTCTACGTCAGCGCGATGCTGCAGGTATCTGAATGAGATATATTGTGTTTAAATTGATATTTTATTGTACAAAAATTGACAACAGTCACTAAAATGTAAACAACGGTTCAATATTCACTAGGATGTTAATTTGTAAAACTTAAACTACTAGGCCGTTGTTTCTCAACCTTCATTATGTCGCCCACAAAAAGCCAAAAGTTAAGTAATAAAGCTTGTGACCTTTCCTATAAAATTATAATAATAGTTTAAGTAAGCATCAAACTTACATTTCCAAGTAGTTGCTACATACATTATCAAATTAAAATTAATTTCTTTATTAATAAACGATTTTTGTGTGTACGGGTCTAATTTTTTGAGGTTTCGCAAAATCCAAGGTTGAGAAACGGTACAATTGCCTATTAGTTCAATCTTCACCTTAATTACAATTATCTAGTAAAAATCATATACATATTTACCTGGCCCGCTCCTCATCTGACATCTTAGCCAGTTTGTTCACTTTGCTCTTTTTCGGCATTTTTGAGTGTTCCTTTACTAACTTAGGTCAATGATCTACAAAAATTCACAATTATATTTAAATTCTAATTTAAAATAAATATACGAGTCCATTAACAAACGGGGTATTGATTTTCTATTGCTAATGCAATTCTTTAAACTCGATCTCGTTTAAACGAATATCTATTAATATAAATTACTTTACAATAGCCACAGGTTTTTGTAATACTACCTATTTATTAAATTGAAAATATTTAACCGAAATCTAATTATTATACAATAATTTGTTATACTCTGGATAATCTGTCTAGCTGGTGTCTGGCTAAAACAACGTTGTGCTATGGATAAACGTAATACTTCGAAAAGTGTTAGTTATTGATCAAACGAGTTAAATGGCAAAGTACAAACAGAGTATCCCCGCTAGGTTTAATAATATAACGATTTGTATAGCGTTGTCTCTTTCTTTTCACTATACATAGTTTGAGTGTACCAATATCGATCAAATAATCGGGTTTTTTTAATGATTATGTATTACACTTCAGTTGGATAGTAATCCATTTACCACCAGATAAGTTGGTAAGCTCATGTGGGGTGCAGTCTAGGATAACACGCTGGATAGTGCCTATTCACTTGTTTTTAATTATTAAGAATGACTTTGAATTTCTCGGTAGTTGGTACCGGCTATTTAACTGTTACGAGTGAAATCCAGATATATGATGAT
Organism: Passova gellias; assembly: GCA_018249975.1. Classification (NCBI taxonomy): domain Eukaryota; kingdom Metazoa; phylum Arthropoda; class Insecta; order Lepidoptera; family Hesperiidae; genus Passova; species Passova gellias. Next base: position 18,532 of record DWUN01000096.1, read on the forward strand.
GATGTATGTAAATTTTTTATGGCGTGATGTTATGTATGTATGTATTTTTTTTATTATCATAAAAATGCCAATAAAGTACTCTATTCTTATTCCAGACATTCGTTTTAAACGGTCCGAAGTTAAGCATATATACATCCGTAACTATATTATAATTATATATAAATGTAATAACATTGAAAACTTTATGGAATAACATTTGGTTTTAAACAGAAGTGTTAAAAGGTTATTGATACAACTGTTGTCATAGCAACCAGTATGTTTGAGTCTGATTGTTCCGATTAAAAGACTTACGAGAGGCAGAGGTATAGTGTCATAGATAAGTGATTTTTCAACAATGGATGCTCAATCAACGGGCACTCTTCAGTCACCTTCCATCTATTCAGAGAGCTCCAAGACAGGTAGCAGTAGGTCCGCTGCAAGTGGCGATAAGGAGAGAGATGAAGATCTCACTAAGGACAATGGTAATACTTTTTCCATACTTCAAATTATTATGACGCTCTTGTAACTTACTGAATTGAATGGGTAACGACCCATGTTCACTAGCCACTAAACTAACGAGTTTAGCGGCTAGTGAACTTGACTGCTGAGTGGGTATGTGGGTTCAATTCCGAACCAGAAAAAACACTTTTGTGATGGCCATATGAATTCGCTCTGTGCCTAGATATATGAGCATTTATTCATATAGTTAGTTTCACATAGCAACCGCGGTCGAGTTTTTGTTCCAATCGGAAGGGACTGTGCAGTGTGTTATATCCTATCATTTAGACTGAGACAGTTACTGCTAGCCGCTAATAGGTGACTAAGCTTTGCTTATTGTTCATTCTTCTGGGTAGCAGCAAGTGTTTATGGACTGGATTGATTTACGATTAAACTGCCGTTTACGATAAATGTGTGCTATAACATTGAAAGAAAGATAGAAAGAACATTTTTATTCCATCCAATTAAAATAAAAACACAATGCATAACAAAAAAAAAACCAAAGAAAAACAAAACAAACATTTCTCTCGTCAGCTGCGTCGCCAATCGATCTGGAATGCCACATCCAGGCAGAGAGGATCACGAAAATGCTCGACGAAGCCGTGTACAAGACGAAGCTGGCTCTCTGCTTGCCAAACCTCGTGCAAGAGTACAAAACCCTTAGTTCGATCCTGTCAGCGCAGCACATGGAAGACCTGATCTTCATATTCGAACAGTACGACAATCCTCTGTTCTCCACGAGTCTCCTTAACATGGCCGCTATGGACGACATTAAAGCTGTAAATTGCTTTTAATACGCTCTTTGTCGATTTCGTTTAATAAAGGCAACAAATTTATTGAGGACTGACTTCGAGGCTGGAAAAATCATTCAATTCTTGCACGGTTTCAGGGTGACCTGTCCTTGAAGAATCGTCTGAATCCAGAACTAGCACACTTGTTGTACATCATGAACAGCTATCCAGGACTGAAGCCCGTAGTCGAGAATATGGTGCAGGAGGTAATGGTGTTTTAAATATGGATAAATTAACATTAACATCACAAAGTAACAAAGACATATCGGTCTTTTTCAAACTTTTTTTTTATTTCTTCATTGCTGGACCACGGGCATCTTCTCATAGTGACAAGTTTTAAGGTGTGCAGGTTTCCTCGTGATGTTTTATCTATGTATATATGCAGGAACATAACCAGGAATTTTCTTCTGGCGAAGGGGTAGGTTGTGCTCTAGACTAGACATAATAAGTAACAACTTCCTCTTAAAAGTATAATTTTTTTAATGTGGAAAAACTGTTTGTTTTACAATAAACCCCATTCCGCTATTGTAACCATAAAAACAATAGTAAATATGGCAATCCTTTCTGCATTTTTGCCGTATTTTGTATACTTATATACCCTATTATAAATGGATGTACAATAATTAACCTATTATTTCGCTTTTCGACAGATGACAACAGATTATCAGCGACAAAACGTAAGTGCATTTCTACTTACGTCATGACATGACGTCGGTTAAACGATTATTATATGATTTGTTATGGTCACATTATAATTAACAATACCCTTTTACGGTGTAATGTTAGCAAATTAATGATATATGACATTTATTAAAGAGTGTCATTTAATAAACTTACCAAAAACATGTTATCATACCTTTACAATCCGGGGTACTAAGTAAATAATATTGATAACAATTAAGATTTAATATGGCTCCTCTAAAGTTTAAACTATGTATTACATAATCGATCATTTATAACTTTGTAATAGCTTTTTTAGCCTAAAATTGCCAATACGAATGCTAGCCACGTAATGTTAAGTCATAGAGAAAAAAGTGAAAAATAATTTGCCATTGCTGAGGTCTTTATTGAATCCTAAATGGACTACTATGTATGCTTGACAAACTGGTGCTAAGTGGTTTCCGTATTCGAACCATGAGCACTGATTTTGATTGCTTACTTTTTGAAAATTATTTTGCGTTTTAATAAAATATATTGTTTTTATGCAAACCATATTTTATCGATAGCACCTAAAGAAGGTACAACAACGGTATAAAAGAAAGGTATCTTCTAATAAACATATAATTCGCTCTCTAGTAGTCCGCGATTACAGCAGAACTTTCTTGCTAAAGTTAAACAAGGTAAGCATGTAAATAGAGTCGTTATAAAACAAATATTATTCAAGGTCCATCGCAGCCTTCATGGCGGTAGTGACTACTTGGGTTACTGACTGCTCTTTTGTTACGTTCATTACATGAAAAAAAATCTTTTTGGGTAAACAAAAAAAGAAACAAAAATATTTTCATTTCCCAATACTCGTGGAAACTTGAATGGCTACCTTCAGTTAATCTTTTTTCATAAAAAAAAAGAGAAATACAGGAATCTTCCACTTGAAATTGTATTAAATACATATCTTTATGATTTGTGACTGTCAATTTTTGATACCATGTATTTTGATTCATACAGAAACAAAAGAATCCCGGTCTGGATTATCTCATCACGTTTGAACAGTTCCGCGATTTGATGGTCAAGCAGATGACCACCACCGCTGCTGAAGAGTTGGCTGCCAAGATCAACACAAGGAAACTGCAGGCTTCTAACGAGAAACTTATGAATAAGATCAAAGGTATGTATTTATATATAACAATATGTATATAAGTATTATATACTATGTCTATAAGCTGTCTGGTTACCATAAGAGAGGCGTTTACTTATGCTATCCGATTCCTGATCATGTCATCACACATATCTACCCTGTCTTGGAATCCAACCCATGACTACCCGCTCAGTACACAGGATATCTGTCAACTGGACCAATAGCGCAATCAACAAGTCTATTTGTAATTGTTACGCAGAATACACGGAAACGTTGAAGGACGAAACCGAGAGGTTCGAGGAGACGATGAGGACGAAAGCTGACACAATTGCCAAGTTGGAAAAGGAGTTGGAATTGCTCAATCACGAGGCGAATGTCAAGTTGCAGAAGAAAATGTAATCATTCATGTTGTAATAGTAATTTTGTAATGTCACTCCTTCGTCTGCGTTTATGTCCGCGTGTCAAACTATGACATGTAATGTATGTACGCATTTAATAGGTTGTAATAATGAATATCTGATGAACGTAAGAGTAATGAGGTACTTTTTTTTTCATTTCAGCTTAGATTCGGACAGGCAGATGGTGCTGGCGACTCGAGCTCATCTCGTGAAGAGTGAAATGCTGAAAGAAGAGGAGGTGGAATCGCGAGAAAGCTACGAGAGTATTCTTCGAGCGCACCTTATCGACGAGAAGAACCAGAGAGCACGAAGGTGTGTTTAGTGTTTTTTTTTCATTTAATTAACCTAACAAACAGGCAGACGCCTGATAATAGGTGGTCACCGTAGTCTATGAACACGTGCAACAGTAGAGAAGCTGCCAATGCGTTGCCGGTTTTGAAGGAGAGTTCTTTCCACGCCTCTCTCGAAGAGCTCCATGTCATAGCGCTCAGGGAAAGCGTCAGATGGAAATTCATTCCACATCTTACACGCGCGCGGTAAAAACAAACACTCGAACCGTTATCTGTTTTCGTTTAACAGGCCACATACAAGTTTTGAATTTGTATAAATCGTGTTTCGAAAACTTAATATTGTATTTTTTCAATATAGATTCAAAGTGGAAACCCAATTGTTGTCGTGGCTTCAAAAATACGATATGGAGATGGGCGACAAGCAAGTGGAACTCGATGAGTTTACGGAGAAATATGAGGATGAACTGGAGAAGAGCCAAGATTTAGAGGTAAGATATAGTGTCAAACCATTAAGACATCCACAGAACCCTTTATTGATTGGTCTTTTGATTTAGTGGTTAGAGAGGGCGAAAGAAAGAGAGAGAGATTTAGAGAACATGGGCATTTAGTTGACCGCCTTGGAATCAGATATCCGTGTGTGGGAGTGTCCCATTTATTATTATTATTATTCTTCTGTTTAAGCAACTGGTTGTGCATTGGCTAGTAATTATAATGTCACACTTGTGTTAAATGATAATTTGTTCTCTTAAAACAATTTACAAATACAAGGATAAAAAATATGAGATGATATATCGCGTGTCATGAAGCGAGTGACATTGAGAAATTGTATTTTTATATACTTAATTACAATTAGCGAAATACTACAAAAGTCTACAATTAGCCAAATCACAAACAGTTGTAACACAGAACCTTGAACGCTCCATAATCCTCTCCGGCAGACTGCACACAGAAAGATAAGGAATATCTATCGACATATTTTATTTAACTTTGCCTAACACTTGTTTTTGTTCAATCTAACAATACGCAGAGAAAGTTAGCGGAGCAGGATAAAGAATACATTCCATTGATGGCGGAAAGAGAGGAGGAATACCACGCGGAGATGACGGAGAAGATGAACAAATTCCTACTAGAACATTCCGCGAGAGTCATTCAGGTCGCGTGGCGAGATGTGCTCGCAAACCGGGCGGAGAAGAAACGGGTAAGCGCTGATAAAAAGAAGAATTAGATAATAAGTAATAGAATTGACTTGGAGAATGAAGAGTAGAAGTAAGTGTAAAGAACATAAAAATTTACAGAAAAAAAGTAGAAGTCAAACATAATTATTTGAAAAAAGTTTGATAACTATTAATTGCCAGTGGTCGTATTAATAATTCATTTTACACTAATTATTGTCATCATTTAAATCTTTGTATATAATTGATTCGTGGAATCCGTCTAATAGAAGAAAATAGAAAGATTATTTGAAACATAATTTTTTAATGAAATCTTTTATCGCATGCAGCAAAAAGGAAAAGGTAAAAAAGGGAAGAAGAAGGTCTAAAATTTGAATGATACCGAGCTAAAGTATTCCAACCGACACCCCTTAACCTGTATATTTCATCCGTTTGATTAGTGCAATAAAACACTGCGATAACATGACCCTTTTTCTTTCAAACTTCCATTAAAAGTCGTCGCCATATTGTTTCACAGCTGAAAAAGTTACAGAAGAAAATGCAAGCAGCTGCGGCCGCAGCACAGAAGAAAGGAAAATAAATAATATCTCGTTTTGTATGCGTTTTATTTGCTTTATTTATAACAATTGTACCAAATTGAAGAAAAGTCATTTGCCTATTATGTATATTTTAATTTGTTGTGTATGAGAAGCTGTATATTAAATATTATATTGAACAATAAATGTTTACTTTTTTCTTCCTTCATTTCTTTTCATTTGTCTTTCGCTCTCCATCTTCTATATCATTCCATAGTCTAAACATGCATGTAGTATAATTTATTGTAAAAATACTTACTACTTAAATATTTACAAAACTACTTATATTTATATTATTATAATAAGTTTATCTGCACGCATTTTATATAAAAGTAGCTGAATTCCAAAGCATTTTTTTCGATCTGGCTGATGATTCCAGAGATATCGTGGAACTGATATTTAAAAAAAAGTAAAACGGAACTTATTTTTAATATGGTACTTAAATACATATTAATTCCTATTACACACCTAAGAGTCTTTACCTAAATGTATCTAGCAACATTGTATCTAATGTACTAAATTTTATTTCCTAAAAGTGTATTTTCTCTAAATAATTTTACACAGAACTTTTCCAATCTATCACAGGGAATACAAGGCAAATTCTAAAGCTTCATACACATTATACGTATGCTCTATCACGCATCTATTATGTTGGTATTATCCGACAAAGTTGAACTACCGACCGTTACCTTTCTTAGCCGAATCCAAGTAATTTAAGAAAAGTAACGCAAAATTGCAGTATTCATCCGTCCGTAGACAATGATGATCAGTTATCATCAGATGCCTCGTCTGCCTGTATATTAGGCTAAGTTTATAAAAAAAGTAATATTTATCGCAGAACGACCACCCCGATAAACGTTATAGAGGTTTTATGCCTATTTACTGTTTTGCTTCCAAATCTGCTATAGAAATATTTAGACGTCCAATTTTGAAATGCCGTGATGGTAGTTTCGAAGGATAATATTAAATTAGTGTCTATGGTCTGTTCGATTATCGTATTCGATTATTGAATTTAAAATTCGAACATAAGTTTCCTAAGTGCTTGATATATAGGCGTCCGATATTGAACCTCATAGTTTCTCCTCGTCATCCAGTACTTTCAAATGCCTGATCGCTTTGATATCGATGAGGGTGTCGGAGGAGCTTTTTGTGGTCGGCACAAAGGAGATGGCGCGTCGAGCGCGCTCACCGTTGCGGAGGACCGGGTTCAGATCCTAGGAAGATATCGTAATTATATAAATACGTAATATACGTATACTTCTTCGGAAGTAATCAATCTTATCTACTCGTATTAGTAAAATATTTTTTTGACTTGGTTTCAGAGGGTGTCCCTTACAAAAATAATTTATCTCTTTATAATATCAAGTATAGATTCCTGCCCCTGAATTCGTTTCAATTTTGGACGCAGTCTCGTCTCAGAATAAAAAAGGATTAATGTCATAGTTTACCACAATAGCCACAAAACGTATTAGACGTCGCCCAAGTCGGTGTTGATGGCGATCATGTATCAAATAGCGGGAATGTATCGTTAAGTTTTATTATATTTCCAAATGAATTTGATTTCTTACGAAAAACTGAGCTTATGTATTAGGTTGAGAGTATTGTTGTGATTGCGCAAATGCTATCACTAGTTCTTACCCTCAGTTGCACGTGCAGTGCCTGGGCGGTGTGTTCAGTCTTAGAAATCTTCTGTTGCGCTGCTTTCAGTTCGGCGTCTAATCTTTGCTTCTCCTCTTCCAGTTCCTTCAGCCGCTTTTCGGCTTCTATAATAATTAATGAATTAAATCAACTCTTTAATTCACGCAGCAGCAATAAGTAATTCAATTGACAATGTCAAATTATTTTTGTAATGTTACAATTTTTAACAACGAGAGTTCTGTCTATTCCTTAACCGTTCATCGCTACACCATGACTTCACGATACATGTAGCTTACGTAATATGAAATAATAATATTTTATCATTATTGGCTTGCATTGCATTGGATGGATTTTGGGGATCCGTGAGATTCCTCCATATTTGGAGTATCGCCTGATGCTGCTTTGACGTTACCCACATTTTACCATATTTATAGCAAGGAATATTACTCACCTCTATACTGAGCTTCTTTTTCTGCTTGCAACATCTCGAATTGTTTCCGCTTCAACCTTTCTTCTTCCAACATGCGGTTCTGTTCTTCTTGGAGTCTCTCTAGTTCTTCTCGCCTTTCCCATTCTTCAGCTAGAACTCTGTTACAAAATATCATTATTGAATTTCTTCTGATGAACACGGAACAAAGACAGAATTTAGGCAAACATTGAAGATTGCATATTGATTAATAGCGATTTACAAATTGCCTACTTGCAAAAACTATTGTAAATCTATATCTGTACCACTACCTGTCTCTCTCTTTAGCGATAACTACGGTCCCACTGGGCATTGTAAGGTTCATATTAGCAAAATAAAAAAAAGTATAAATACCTGGCCTGCAGTGCTCTAACGATTTCTTCATCTCGCTTTGCTTGAGTCTCTTCTTGCAGTAGTCTCTCTAATTCAGTTTGTGCATTTTTCAATTCCTCTAATTTTTTATTATCCTGTTGTGCTAATTCCGCTAATTCCTGTAAAATTATTTGCTTACTGATTTTATATTTGAATTGCTGTTTTGTTACTGGTATGATAAGTCTGGTGTAAGGGCTATTACCTAACTGCATACTTTTCAACTTTATTTTTATCAAATCAACAGGGAATGTTGTACTTAGCAGCGCAAATTTTGCTTCAATTTGTACTTCTGGTGCTTTATTTCAATTTTGTGACATTGTGCAGTTTTTGCAACGTTTTTTATAGGCCAGTCTGGGATATACCTGTGCTTGAGCTTCAGCTGCCAGTCGAGCGCGCACCTCGTGCTGGAGTCGCGCCTTGGTCTCCCGCGCCTCTTTCTCCCTCCTAGCGCCCGCCCCGCGGCGCCCCGCGCGAGCTCTTCTCTGATAACCTTCTGCTCCTCCCGATACTGCGGCCGCTTGCCGCAGAGCTGATACCCATTGGAGACGACTCCTGAGAATCAATTATACGAATTTCTTAACTGACTGATATGAAATAAAGATCTTCGGATACTTTTAATCACAATTGCTCTGATAAATATCACAGGTGGTTACTCAAAAACATCCATATATTCCTGGCTCGCGCCATTTGTTAGAAAAATCTAGATTGTGCTAAATCTCACTTGTGATCCTGCGTGCCAAACTCAAATGTCCTCTCTGGCGTGATCAGCTGGAACCTTTGTATCCTGCCTTCACCGGCGGCCGACTCCACCGAGCAGTATTCGTCGATTACAATCCGACCACATTGCTCCTTTTGGGACGAGCTTTTGTAGTACGTGAGGGCACAAGGCTGAAGCACACACCAGTACTCCCGCATGGTTGGCAAAAGGTAGCCCCGTTTGAATAGGTAACCCTGAAATATAGAAAATACCGACATGATTGCAGATACTTATTCTTTATTGCGTAAATTCCATATTCAAATATCAAATTCCCTCCAGTATTTAAGTAACACAAAAATAAAAGGCGACGTACAATTATATACAAAAATAGTTTAAGAAACCTAAAGAAACGTGGTTATGTAACAGGAAATTTCAGATAAACGAATAAAGTATATAAGGTACAATAATGTACATAAATACAAATATATATTTAGGCTCATTAGAGTTCAGCTCCAATACCTTTTTAATAATATCCTCGATAAAGACATCGTATATTTCGTCGACCGCTTCTACCAGCGCTTCTGAGTGAATCTGCTGGTCGCAGCAATATTTCGCCTCCAAAACTGCTAAAAAGGCTGCCCATTTGAAGTGACCTATTGAAGACCCCAATGCTTCCCAGTCTGCGGCGTCCCAACGGAGTCCGAGACAATGGACCAGTTGTTCCGTTACTATACCCGCTTCAGAAGGTTGCAGTACCACCTGTAAACAATGATCAGAACAATATGACAAAATGAATGACTATTTTCTAAACGGAACTTTTGAAGTCAGTTCCGAAAATACAAGGAATTAAACTTAATTGTATGGAGACTGTTAAACCATAAATAAGGCAACTATCGTTGATATCTATGTAATAAAAGGCTCTATTATTTTTCAGTTGTAAACAATCACACGAACAGAACAGAAAGTGTTTATGAATGGTTTGATGACGAACATTTAGAATAATATCGGTTTACTTATAGAACATGAATTAAATTTAGATAGGTTTTAATTCCGGCGATGTGGCCTATGAATACAGATAGCTAATGGATCATTGGTAATGGCTACTTTCGATCAGCATTTCGTACTTCCAAGGTTACCTTTAGCAGTCGGTTGTAAACGTAACATTTTACAAGAGCTCAGTTTGTGTACATATTAGTGCCTAGTTTTTTCAAAATGTTTCATTTTTATTTTGTTTTGGAACATCATCTATAAAAGTTTAGACGTAATCTATGATTATTATCTCTACATGAACACAATTGGAAACGTTGTGTAATGATATTTTTATAACATGTATTGTATATGCAATACGATTATGTCATGCCAATGACCCCGATCAAGTGATCCATACAAGGGATCTCTCTACATGTGGCTGACATGTGCGAGACGCGAAAAAAGTATTAATAGCTGACGTCATGCGTACATGTAAATATCGAGCTCGTATTGTTTGGACGGCACGCGGCGCATAAACTTTAATATGACAATTGAACATAGTCTAGAACATGTTCTGACGACATAATGATTGACTTAAGACACTTCAAGGTGTGATAATTGCCATAATCGCGGTATACTCGTGTTACTTGAAGTAGATTTGGTGTTGTCAATAAAAAGATTGAGTTATTTGTAGTTAAATGTCTCTTCTTATAAACTGTTACTCAATTGTTTCCGATTGTTATGTCATAATGTAGGAATACAATTATCTATAGTTGATTTATTTTTATTGACCTTCCCGTTGATTCAGTGGTTAGCGAAATTTCAATTAGGGTTCAATTCCCATCCAGGAATAATATTTGTGTTATGAGAATATTTCTTTATTTCTATAATTTATTAGTTGTTTTATTAACCCATACAAAAATTGGTACAAATGCTCGTTTTATATGCATCTCTAAATATAAGCCTAAATAGAAAAAAACGGCTCTTTAGAGCTTAAAGAGAAAGTCAAAATTAACTGCATGTTTGTCCTGTTTCTAGCAAAATGCTTTTTCGGGAGAGGATTTTATTCAATTATGAAATGTTAATTATTGGATACCTTACCACGTAGCGCGTGCTTTCGTCAGCATCCTGCACGAGGTCCGCCAGCAAGCAGAATATTCTGAACAGTTTGAACACCGAATCATCGGCGAACACTGGCTTGTCGCGCGACAGCAGGCTCCTGCGGCATACGAACCAGCACACCTGGAATGGAATGGACAATATTCATACAACTTGATTTTGAATTTGCCAACACCAATAAATACATTAATATGGCTTACTAACCAAGAGTGTGAATCTAAAATGTTAGCCACCTAACATCCAAATCTTGAAAATATTATATAATATTCTCTGAGGGGTGTGAAATTTACCAATCTGCATTTAGCCAGCGTGTTAGACTACGAATTAAATCCCTCTCACTATGAGAGAAGACCCGGTCCAACAGTGGACCAACAAAAGGGTCGAAAAAAAAACTTCCAAATGAATTATATTTGACGCAATCTTCATATCCCTAGCGCTGGGCGGTTGACATTTTGTCAATAGATCAAACGGCACTATTTGTGGTTACTCAGACTAACGCGTTTTATAAGCGCCAACGTTAACGTTTAACGCAACGCTTCAAATCCGACACATTCGTTAAAAAAAACGTCGCGAATTAAAAGCACTATCTCGCGAAAGAATATTCATGTATTTATTTGTTTCATTCCAACGTTTTTAACGCATGTAAAAAAAGCGTTCGTGTGAACGAGGGCTAACTTTCGTTACCTACACCAATATGTCACTAAATGCCAATTTCCACCTACAAATTAGCGAGGCTCCGGTTCAATAAACAGTTTCTATTCCATTATCTTAATGGAATGGAAACTACTTTGTTTTTGTTTTAAGCTTTTTGAGTCATTGTTCTATTGTTAGCGTGGAAGATAAGATGTAGACAGGTTATATTGCAACGATATTTGCGTGAAATATCGAACCGTAAATGTAAAAGACTTCTTTAATGGTGGCATCACTTATACAGAAGGAAAATTTCGATTTTTAATGCGCTAGTTTGAATTATAAACTCATAATTCCCGTGGATTAGGATGAAATAGAAATAAAATGTCGCTACTGCATATGCAGCTATTGTGTCGTACACTCATCAATTGGAATGTATCTTTGATGGAGAAAAGCAAAAACTCACCTTGAGTATTTAACAAGATTTAGTACATACTTACATACATACATAATATCACGCCAGGTTCCGAGCGGGGTACGCAGAGAGCACCGATATAGAATGAATTCCAATTTGATACATTTAAACAAGCAAACTTAAGTAAAGTTACAATTATGTCAAAACTTTTTGTGCAAGATTCGTCTTTGAAACTACGAACACTGCACAGATTTGCCGTTAAGTAGTAGAACTTATTATATTGTTCTACTTACAAATGAGGCATTAAACATTTGTTTATTTCTACGAAATCGCTTATTAATGTTAACAGGGCCCAGTTATATAGTCCTTTATCATGCATATTATATTTACAGTGCTATATAATAAAGCGTATTATTATTATTAATAATAATAATAAAGTTTATTCATATGAAAACAGTGTTATAATATTTTTTATCACTAAGTTAGCTATGATTGTATTATAACAGGCATAAGCGTTGCTTACCGAACTAGGTGTCACCCTGTTATTTCGGGTTACAAAGCCCATTTGCCAAACTTTTACTATTATAACCAAACTTGTATATGGGGTTACCTTTCTAACACAAAATAGGAAACTTTCCTACGATCGACCAATAACAGTAACGTTTTGTTACTGTTTATGTAACTCATGATTAGAATGTTACCGCTGACTGTACTAAAGATACATGTAACATAGATATTTGTTACCCAATATACGGAAATAGGACGACATAACAATAGTGCCATTCTTTGCGGTCTCTAGAGTAAAATGCATCGAACACTTACACGCATCTGTACAACCTTTGTATCTCAATTGGCAGGGGATTGCACGAATTGCAGTGTACTACAGTGGTTCCCAACCTTTAGTCAGCGAGCTGCTAAGTTGTTGCCTATCTATTAGTAAAAGGTTGTTAGGGTTCGGTAGTTTCAACGATTTACTCCTACAAATAAACAAATTGGACGCGTTGATAATGTTAACAACATATATTACCTATATATTAGCTTTTGCCCGCGACTTCGTCCGAGTGATATAGTGACTTTTAATGTTCTACGATACTTTGAAAAATTTGACAAAAATTTTTTTTCTTTCGTAAAAAAAAAAAATTCTTCGAATGTATCTTATGTTATTAGAAGTATAAACCTTCCTCTTGAATCACTCTATCTATAAAAAAAACGGGCATCAAAATCTGTTGAGTAGTTTTAAAGACCTTAGCATACATAGGGACAGACGGCGGATAGCAACTTTGTTTTATACCACGAGTGTGTAGTGATAGTGATGTATGTATATGTACCTCACTTATTTTTTTCTCATATTCCCTAACGACAGGAAGTGTGACGGTCTTTGGCAGGGAGCTGAACACCTCGTGCTGGAGGTAGTACTTAAACTCGTCGAAGGTGAGCTCCTGCGATGATCTGTAGTGGTCCAGACCTTTCTCCACTCCATACAAGTCTAATAACGTGCCGATGTTAGCTGTAAGCACCTGGAATATAACACGACATATTTAAAAACACTTTTAAATTGAAAACTTATTATAAAATAGCTTTTGCCTGCGATTTCGTACGCGTGAAATAGTGACTTTGGGCAGCATTTGGAGTATTTCAAAATAAATTATAGCCTATATGTTGCCGAGGTCTAATAGCTATA
>DWUN01000097.1:0-32011 GCA_018249975.1 Passova gellias
ACCCGGGATTTGAACCCAGGACCTCCCGATCGGCAGTCGCGCTAGCAACCGCACGACCAACGAGGCAGTCAAATCAACATTTAAAAAAAAGTGAGAATAATCAAAAAAAAAGTGTGTGTGTGTGTCAGCTCCGACGTACGGCGGGAGTTTACTCCTTACGAACGACAATTATGATATATATCGAATAGAAAAATGAGGGTAAATGAACGCATCTTCTAAAATGACAAGTCAAAAACAAAACAACATCTATACTATATCTAGTCGTCCCAAGTGTTCTACCAGAAATTATATCTAAAATTATGCAGCAAACGATGCCATAGAGTAGTTAGGCTATTTACCATAAGCTGCTGACGTCACATCCGTAACGTGTTACATTTGATTTTACTCCTCAACATTTCCGTACCGGGCCCTATAAAACCACAAATCGTTTCTTAAGGAGTAAACTTAAAAAAAAAATAGAAAACGTATGCAAATTAATTCGTTTACCAAAACCTTGATTATCATAGTTGTTATGTTAATAATTATGAAATTGAAATTGATGTAATTAATTCTTACTTTTTTATTCATATAAATCATAATATAACTGGCTGGAGCTTAAAATAAATCGTTAGAATAAAAAAAAAATAGAGTATATATTCAAATTAATTCGTTCACCAAGATTACATATTAATGTACCACTCTCCGTGAATTCACTAATCCCTGACAATAAATTCTTAGAATAAAAAAAACGTTAGAAGATGCAAATTAAGACACATTTACATTGTATACAAACTCTCCCAAAATTCGACAGGCCGTAAAAATAAATCCTTAGAATGATAAAAAATAAAAGAGGTACTCAACCTAATTCGTTAACCAAGACCTTGCACATCTCACTAGAAAAAAGATACCTGAACACCTTACAATTTTCATTGATATTCTCTGAGGTGTGTAAAGTTTAATAAATTGCTTTTTGCAAGGATCGTAAACAATTTAATCTTTACAGGTTATGGGACGACAAAGCTATCCTTATTAAATTAAAAAAACGTCGTTATTAAAAGAATATTATTGGATATATGAATATGTAGAATTTGCCCACGACTTCGTCCGCGTGGAATAGTGACTTTGAGCAACATTTGGAGTATTTCAAAATAAATTATAGCCTATATGTTGCTCAAGTCTAATAGCTATGTAACAAAAAAGTTTCATCGAAATCCGTCCAGTAGTTTTTGCGTGAAAGCCGGACAACAGACAGACAGACAAACATTTTAAAATGTTTTTTGGCTTGTGTTACTTATATGAAGACCCCTAGGCATATTTTTTTAGCTTATATTCAATGTACAGAATTGAACTCTTCTACAGTTTTATGATATGATGAATAGATGTATAGATATAGATAAATAAATATTCTATTGAAATTGGAATTCATATAGTGACTTTAAATTTTAACCTAATTACAGTCAATCTATATGTGGTATAATTATGTTTAGCATAATTTCATAGGTAGCTAAAATCGTTAAGTCGCTATCTAGATGAGAGAATATAATTAATCGAAACAGGAAACCCACAAAACCGGACTTATCACAACGAACGCTATGGTTTGCTATTATACTTATAAGAACGCGATAAAAATCTAGGTTTTGAAAGGGAAAGAAGGGAAGGAAAGGGAAACGCCCGTTGGTAGGATCACAAGATGTTTTTGCCTTGCTTGCTAATCATAATATTGTATCTCGAAATTAGAAATAGCGTAAAATACGATTTGCTTATTAACTGACTGACTGTTTTATTTTCTGCAGGAGCAGTGCAATGCGAGGATGAAACTATCGGCCCGATATTTATGAAGGAACCCCCAAACCGAGTGGACTTTAGCAACACGACCGGAGCCGTAGTGGAATGCGCTGCCCGAGGATCCCCTGCACCTGACGTTATCTGGGTACGAGCTGATGGCACCGCGGTTGGCGACGTTCCTGGACTCAGACAAGTATTTTTTACTTTATTTTAGATTACATTAAATACCTTTTCTGTAAATTACGCTGTACTCGGGACCTTTATGGCGCTTATTACGCTATTTATTATATGTATATAATACGTTGTTTTGTATTTTTTTTATTGTAAATAACTTTATATAGTTGTTGTTATTCTGGTTAAATAAATATATTCTTTCTTTCTTCCTTATAATTAAAGTAAATACACTGGAGATAAAATATAAATTACATTTTTATTAGGCTGCGCTTTTTTGTTACAAAGGATGTACCACAGTATTAAACTCAGGATTTGTTAAGTTTGTCATAACATGTCTTAGTTAAATGTTAGGTATTAATATTTATAATTAAACATGATCTTTGTCAACTTTGTCAATCGTTATAAAAAAACACGAGGACTCGGGCGGCGCGATTTAGATGGCTAACATTCCAACGGCTCTTTGTTTGGCCTTGTTAGCGTACAATTAAAAAGAAAAAAACAAGACATGAATTAATGACCTGTTAAAATGAGAGCAAGAAATACTTAGTTCCAGCTACAGCAGACGAAGTCAACGGCTTTAAATAATACTCCACTGGTATTTAGTAGTACTCCACTGGTGGTACTGGTACAAGTACAAGCAATAACATTCTAATTTGAATTGATGAAATTACCTACTACTGATTCTTCTCTAGTGTGAAATGTACTGCATACTTAATGCAGCGTTTACATTTGTTTGCAATCATATCCAATCAAACTTTATTGGTGGTAATGGTATTTCGCTAATGTAGTATCTTCTTTTCAGGTGTTGCCTAATGGTAATCTGGTATTTCCCCCGTTCCGTGCGGAAGATTACCGTCAAGAAGTCCACGCTCAGGTGTACGCTTGCCTCGCTAGGAACCCGGTCGGTACTATCCACTCCCGAGATGTCAATGTTCGTGCTGGTGAGTTTGTATCTTTTGGTCTTGTTTATAACATAAAGTATCAAACGCCTGAAAAACAATAAAAATAATTGTACGGTCACAGTTACGATTATAGTAATAGACACACGCATATTTCTTACAAAGATTCAGTGATTTCTCCGATTTCGGGTTATATAATTAAAAATAGCGGAAGTATAATAACTTATCTTAGCATTGGTATTTTAGTAGAATTGAGTGTTAAAAATGCGTAATATTTTTGTTGTTGTATTGAGGCATTTGATATGTAATTTATGATTTTTTGTGTTACAAAGTTATCTGCTACTGCAATGTAGGCAAAGCGATTACAGACTTATTATTTTCTTTAACAAAAAGTACCTATATTTGTTAATAGGGTCGCTAGATGGCGCATTATAGTGTACATAATAATAAAACTCGTCATAGTAAAAAATAGAAAGAATGTCAAATAATATCAGTAGTGCACCTCAAAGTGGTCACGTACATAATTATGATGATATAATACATGTTTATTTTAGTATAGTTTATTTACATTAAACTTGTAAATTAAAAACTGTAGAATCCATGACCTCTGTCTGTTTGTAATGTCGTGTTCGCTACTGGCTACATATAGATATTCTGTATACCACATACATATATTGTATGGTATTATCGCATTTTATTGTATTGCTACATTTCTTATCGACTTATCTACGCCGTTATCGACTCTGCTAATGTCACCATGAAAAGTTATAAGCAAATCAGTGTCGCTACATATTTTTTATTTACTAATACAATAATTGCACAATCGATGAAACACATCATGAATTTAAACAATCTGATGTCTTGAATTCCTTATTTCTATTTAATTATTTCCTTATATGAATTTGGGCAAATTTTTTGAGATGTTTGTGTAGAATCTATATTTATATTATAGATAGATACAGATAAAATTTACATTAATAGATTAATGCCTTAAATTTGCGTTCGTATATATTTTGTCACATACACAGCTAAACATACATATTTCATTACTAATAACAATATTTAATGTAACTTTTACTACTCTAAGTATTCACTAGAACCGATACGGACAATATTATTAGTACAAAAACTTAACTACGTTTGAATTACAATACTAACTAATTATAGGCTAATAAAAACTTTCAATAGCTGTTTCATTAGATCACACCAAGTGGCCTCGAGAAATGCATAGATTATTCTATGCGAAAATTGAAAAGCACGCGCCCATGATAAACACAATAGTCGTAATGACATTACTATATCGCTCCTTACCAATCGTAGAGACTTGTGTTAAAGACTACTATTTTATTTGGTAGGCAGATCGTTGCGACTAACGACCGGTCAGCAACGGGGCGCTGCCCTATGAATTATCTCAATAAGGTTAATCAAATAATCAAATGACGTGGGTGTAAAATACGTTCAGTGTTTTAATCAGTTTATTTATATAAAACGAGAGAACGGATATTGTGAAGAAATTGTATCTACCTATATGATTTTGTATAGGTGTCTCATCATTTTGCAATTATTGCATATATGTACCTACAGTTTTATGCACAGATATGACAATGGTTGAACTTAACTAAAATACAATGAAACGACCGCTACGTCTCTAATTTGGTCTAAGTAGTCATAGTAATCGTAGTAAATAACAATTGCTAAGTTTACAAAGTTCCGGTCGAAACTCGGGGCGTACCCGAATAATTACCTGCTCATTAATTAAGTAACCAAAAGCTATTGTTATGAATCATGTAGTGGATATGACTATTTAATTGGATATGTTAAGTTATCTACAGTTTTTATATAACATCATATTGATAGACTTATCGTCGTCACTTATATGCCATGTCAATTGGACCTTATTACTACAGTAGTAAATAAGATTTTTTTTAAATTGTCATTGTTTTTGTAATCGCTTTGCGCTTCGTTTATACAGACATAGAGAACTGAACCTTGGCATGAATAAACATTCTAAGTAACAATGCCAGCAATTCCGCCAAGAACAAAAATTTGTTAGCTCGATCAGTTTGAATAGCCAAGTTTTATTTCTTTTAAAAAATGTATAATATGGTCAATTTTTGTTTCGCTTTTATTTTTCCTTATGTGTAAAGTTTATCAATCAATCAATATATAGTTGCTAATTAAATAATAAAATTCATTCTATAGTTGAAATGGGAATGTAAACAAAAAATGGCCGTAAATTATATTCTCGACCTAAAGTTGTATCTACTATGTACTTACTGTATTATTTCAGATTTCAATTTACACTAGCATTTAAATTTCATGGATATAAAAATTAGGTTCCTTGGATACAGTTTTAATATTAATTAGGTAATATAATATCGCATTGTAAAAACCAGATGAGCGTAACAAACAAATCGAAAATTGTTTTTTCATAAAACGGGTCACAATATGGTTCTTTATGACGCATTAAAGCGTTACTTCGCTTTAGTATTTCATAATTGTCTGACTTACACTGCGATATGTTTCCTATTATATTATATGTTTCAATTTAACTTATCTCGGTATGACTATTTAAAAGCCGCTATCTAAACTAAGTGAACGAAGTTTTTCTATAGCACTATTACAAATGCAATTGAGATACATATTACAAAGATTAACAGATTTCACTATTACAATGTAACAAAATTGCAAATAATAACATAATCAAATCAGCGCGTCTTCATTAATACACTAGTGGTTGCCCAGCATTATGACACTGATGTGAACAAGGAGTACGCAATTATGGGCAATAGCATTATCCTGAAGTGTCAAGTTCCATCCTTCGTGGCCGATTTTATCGAAGTTCTATCTTGGCACACGGATGAAAATGAAGATTTCTATCCAGGAGAAAATTACGGTTAATTCAGATGGAATGCGGTACTACTATCCTTGTAATCCTGCTCCTTCAACATTTCGCAGTGGTACAACAGCAGTATGAATCAGAAGTAAATAATGAATATGTTATACGCGGTAATTCCGCTATACTCAAATGTTCCATACCATCGTTTGTGGCGGATTTCGTGAACGTTGTGTCGTGGCAAGACGAATCTGGCAATTCTTTTACAATCGATGAAACGAAGGAGGAGGAAGAGGGTACATTGAATATAACATAGCTGTCGCCGAAAATCCTCTTCCAGATGATGTATCCCTATAAATATCAATTTAGCATTTACGCGTTTCAGTTGTTACGCAATATTATGAAGCTGAAGTAGTATCAGAATACGTTATACGCGGGAATACTGCTGTACTCAAATGTAACATTCCCTCATTTGTCACTGATTTTGTCAAAGTGGAGGCTTGGGTTGACTCGGATAACGGCGAATACTTACTTACCGATGATATCGGTAGGATATCGCGCGATTTAAATGCAGTAAATCCTTAATCCCAACTGCCACATTTCCTTTTTCACAAAATTAAAGCTATACACGTAACTTTTCAGTTGTTAATCAGTTTTACGAAGCTGAGATTCTGACAGAGTATGTGATACGCGGTAATGCAGCAGTTCTAAAATGTTCTATCCCTTCATTTGTCGCGGATTTTGTCAAGGTAGAAGCGTGGATTGACGAAGAAGGAATTGAAATTACTCACTCTGACGATCTTGGTAACGATGAATAAAAACGTTATAGCGACTTCCGTACTGATCGTTTGTCCATCACATCCACCTATCCATTCCAAATACATGTCTAATTGTTATTCTTTAGTTGTATCCCAGTATTACGTGACCGAAGCCGAAAATGAGTACGTGATTAGAGGGAACGCTGCTATAATTCGTTGCAAGATTCCATCATTTGTTAGCGATTTCGTTGCCGTGGACTCCTGGATTATGGAAGATGGGGAAATACTCACTATTAATAATACAAATACATCCGAGGGTACATTTTCTCAAAAAAAAACTTATTCCTATTTCCAAATAATTCCTTATCATCTTTTTCATAGTATTGACATTATTTGGTACCTATTATTTTTTAAATAGTGGTATCGCAGTCTTTTGAAGCCGAAGCAGACAACGAGTATGTAATTCGCGGAAATGCAGCGATTATGAAATGTGAAGTACCGAGTTTTGTCTCAGATTTTGTGTCAGTTGAAATGTGGACAGACAGTGATGGAGGCACTTATTATCCAGGAAGTGATGAGGGTAATTCCTCACAAAAAATTAAACACCTTTTTCCCAATCCATAATCTTCAATTATTGTCACAGCTGTCCTTCAGGCATACGAGGCTAGAGTCAACGACGAATTTGTTTTGCGGGGCAACACAGCAATTCTGAAATGCATCGTGCCTTCCTTTGTAGCAGATTTTGTTCATGTGACAGCGTGGATTATGGATAATGATACCGTCACTGCTGACAACGATCCAAACTTTGAATCGGGTATTCATAAGTAGCTTACTCCAGTATAATGTAACGTAATTCCGATCCTGAAAACCTTTCCAAATTAGGTTTGCTTGTTAAAAGTGGATAAATTCACAGTGGTGCATCAAAACTACGAACCTCGAGTTATTGACGAAGACGTATTGCGGGGAAATTCGGTCATTGTAAAATGTTTAATCCCATCATTCGTCGCGGATTACGTCCAGGTTGTGGAATGGGTAACGGACGAAGAGTCCCTCTCTGCGTTTTCGTTGAATGGCTCCGAAGGCAATTACGGTAATCGAGAGCGCCCGCGCCACCCCAATTGTTCCTATCCGCTCTCCATAAAAAATCCTCGAGAACTCATATTATTATATCCTTCTGTTCGACTTCGGAATTTAAACTTTTCAGCTGTTAACCAGTTTTACGAGTCGCAAGTCTATGATATATATGTTATAAGGGGTAATGCAGCAATCTTCAAATGCCATATCCCATCTTTCGTTTCCGACCATGTTCATGTTACATCTTGGCACGATACCGAAGGCGGAGAGTTTTTGACAAACGAAAACGACGGTATTAACATACAAACTTTGTTTCTATATCCTGAGCATCCCGTCCTTTTATTTTTGGAATCTAAGAGTACTGTTTGTGTTTTATTTATGTTAAAGACTGGGCTTCTAATATTACCGCGGTAGTCAAAAAAAATTAAATATTTCAGTTGTGAGTCAAGCTTATACAGTCAATTTAGTTGAAGAAAATGTGCTACGTGGAAACGCTGCAATCTTGAAATGTCTCATTCCAAGTTTCGTGACAGAATACGTGTCTGTCGCTTCCTGGATTATTTCAGAAGGAGATGAGGAAACAGAGATCAAATCAAATGATACCACTAATATTGAGGGTATACTAAACATCATGTGCATCCTTGATTTCCCTATCTGACCTAGGAAAATCCTTTCTTCTGTATTTAAAACGTTTTGTGATCGTTTTACAACTCTTTTTGCAGTTGTAACTCAAGCGTATACTGTTAATCTAATGGAAGAGAGTGTTTTACGTGGCAACGCTGCAATTCTAAAATGCCATATTTCTTCATATGTCACTGAATATGTCAGCGTTTCATCTTGGACTATTTCCGAGGGTGATACTGACGAATTGGAAATTAAAGCAGATGGCAATGACTTGGGTATTTTTATAGGAATCTTCTTATTAAAAACCTTCTCCTTATTCCCCATTAAGACTTCATTCGGCAAAAGACAATGTTTTCAGTCGTATCTCAAGCATACACCGTAAATCTAATGGAAGAAAATGTTTTACGCGGCAATTCTGCAATCGTTAAATGTCATATACCGAGTTTTGTGACTGAATACGTAACAGTATCATCATGGATAATTTCGGAAGGGGACATTGAGGAAAAAGAAATCAATGTAACAGATTATGCGAATTTAGGTATTTTCAGAAAATGTAATGTTTACTTTTCCATTCCTTCTCCTTTTATATAGGTCTAACTATGTAACGCGTATTGTTGCATTATATGATTTTCTATTTTGGGAATAAATCCTAGACAGTCGCTTTTTATTTCAGTTGTATCTCAGGCATACACTGTTAATCTTTGGGAGGAAAATGTTCTACGTGGCAATGCAGCTATATTAAAATGTCACATTCCAAGTTTTGTATCTGAATATGTTACAATCACTTCTTGGATTATATCGGAAGGAGATAAAGATGAAATGGATATAAATATAGATTCTGATTTTGGTTTAGGTAATACACAACTTAGGATGGTCACCTGTCCCTATTTCCATCGTATCCTTATAATATTTGTGTATTTTTTTCGCCTCTGCATAAATCATTAAATTGTAGACGTATTGTGAAGCATTATCTGTTTAGTCCAAAATCTCTCTTCAATAATATTAGATGTTTTCAGTTGTTTCGCAAGTATACGATGTGAAATTCTGGGAAGAATACGTTTTGCGTGGAAATGCTGCCGTATTAAAATGTCAAATTCCCAGTTTTGTAGCAGAATATGTCTCGGTCACATCTTGGATAATATCTGAAGATCAAAACGAACAAGAAATAAAAATGAATGATACTTTGCAACTAGGTACATGGGTAATCCATCAGATGATCCTCGATATCATCCGTTACGTTCCTTTGTATCCTAGGCCTTCCGATCATTATGCTGTTAGTGTGCCTCTTTAAGTTTCTTTTTTAATAGCTTGGCAACAGGAAGTCTTTTTAAAGCGTTAAGTCGCTGAATTTGGGTCCTGTTGTTACAGTGGTTTCTCAAGCGTATGCTGTTAATCTGTTAGAAGAATACGTTTTACGAGGGAATGCGGCTATTGTGAAATGCCATATTCCAAGTTTCGTTGCGGAATATGTCGCTGTCGTCTCTTGGATCATCAGTGAAGGCGAAGAGGAAATTGAGATTAATCTTGATTCCGATCAGAAATTAGACGGTAGGCGTCTGGCGATTTGCCTTGATGATCTTCGAACATAATAACTATATACACAGGGTCTGCTTTCGAGTAACTTATTTCTTTAGGGTCCTGATCCTTTGAAACTGGGTTCCTTTGATTCCATGGGCCTCACGGTCTACCCTTATCCTCTTTATCCCACTTCCTTAGACTAATGCATGCAAATGAAATGAATAAATTTTGTAAGTAACGCAACCATAAGCTGCGAAATTAATAAATTTACTATTTACTTATAAGGACTCGTGGAAAATACTGTTTTCTATTTTTCAGAGGGAAAATACTTAGTACTTCCATCTGGAGAATTACATATTAAAGATGTGGGACCAGAAGACGGTTACAAATCTTATCAATGTAGGACGAAACACAGGCTCACTGGAGAAACTCGTTTATCTGCTACTAAAGGACGTCTCGTTATCACGGGTGAGTCAAGTTTTGTTATTTATAATTGTTGCGCGATACATTCACGATTTTAACATGGTTTTCTCACTCGATGTGATTATTTTAAGATTACAAAATATCAAACTTGAAAAAGGAACAAATAGTGAATTTATGGCGCTACTAATAAGTAATTTCAGTGAAAATGACAATATTAGGAAATATTGGTATTTGTCAGTAGCAGTACCTTTAAAAATGTCATTTACGATGCAAGACACTTTTAAAAACTTCGACTCAAGTTTTATGCGATTATATTGCAATTTTCACTGCTAATACAGTTTCAAGTTAAAATAAATCTATATATTTGTGCACAAAATCAGTAGAACATTACCACATTCCTATAAAGAAAGTTGATGATATTGTGATATTACATTACTGGTAATATTCTGCTAATTTTTGTTTATTTACTTTCAAAATATGCAACGTGTCATATACTTTAATTATAATCTCTGAATATCTATTCATTAGATAAAATACTTCACGGACATTTTACTTACGGCAAATGACTTTACCGAGAGATTATATTTTGGTATATTGACCATAAACCGAAAGTTAGCAACTATAAATACGTAACAAAATAACTGACGTATTTATATTTGTAAACTTTAAACTTGTACCTTGCCTGAATGTTGGGATAGGGTACCCTGCAGAGCTTTGAATCGCGTGATCCATGATATATAATATAATAATATTTTTATAGGAGACTTGATACGTATAGGATTGTTTTGAAAACTGGCCTGTTCTCATCTTTCAATGTACATATTCCTATCCTCGTAAATCTGCCTTCTCCCAACATGCGCAGAGCCTGTGGGCCGCGTGCCTCCCAAGTTTCCTAGCGCGCAGACAACAAGCGGCTTCCAGTTTAAAGAATCCGCCAGCCTCGCTGTTCTGTGCACTGCACAGGCCTTTCCCGCGCCCATGTACCGGTAAGGCAAACTCTAAAGTCATTTTACGTACTTCCTCAGAGCCGATAGGGCGAGTTCCACCTAAGTTCTCGACCTCACAAGTGGGCATGATGTTTGTTGCCAGAACTGATTCTGCGTTTACATTGTTATGCCCAGCACAAGCATTTCCGGTCCCCGTGTTCAGGTAATGTCGTAATTATCGACTTGCGTTTTATTTTTAAACGTACTTCTAGAACCTGTCGGCCGCGTACCACCCAAGTTTGCAACCATTTTAACTGGCACAATGTTCGAGGTTAAGAAAAACTATTCTTACGCATTGCAGTGCCCCGCTCAAGCATTCCCAGTTCCATTATTCAGGTAAATGTAAACTGATCCATTTTATTTTTATAAAATCTTTAGAGCCAGTGGGACGAGTACCTCCAAAATTTGCATCCGTTGTCATGGGTACCATGATCGGAATCAAGAAAAATCAGTCATTTGCGTTACAATGTCCTGCACAAGCGTTCCCAGTTCCAATTTTCAGGTATTTTCCTTCACTAAAGCTAAAGCTTCAGCTGTCTTAGTATTTATATCATATTATGTATATCCTGTCCTATGAGAAATTCTGAGATTAACAAATAAGAATATAGATAAATCGTTTGCTTCAGAACCTATGGGAAAAGTTTCTCCAAAATTTCCAACTTTAGAAAAGAGTCGACTTTTTAATTTTGATAGCAACCAAAGTTTTGCGCTCTTATGTCCCGCTCAAGCATTTCCAGCCCCAATGTTTAGGTAAGGATTTTATTAACCATTGTAGATAAGAGTTAAAAAGATTTTATATATAAAAGTGTGATTCATTTACAAATTTGTTCACTATTTTTCGTGAACAGAACCGATGGGCAAGGTATCGCCGAAATTTCCTTCGCTAGAAACTGGGCGCAGTTTTACTTTTTCCTCGAACAAGTGCGTAACGATGCTATGTCCGGCACAGGCTTTTCCAACTCCATTGTTCAGGTACATTCATTTATAAGTATGTTACTCTTATTTTCTTAGAGCCTGTAGGACGAGTCTCGCCTAAATTCCCTTCGATGGACAGTTCCAGAAGTTTCAGTGCTATGCTTAATAGCAGTTTGACGATATTATGCCCGGCACAGGCGTTTCCAGTCCCACTATTCAGGTAATTCGTATTCACTGAAAATTTAAAATAAAACAGTGACTTAAAAATATTTATTCTTAGAACCCGTCGGTCGTGTATCTCCTAAATTTACTACCACTGATAAAAGTCGAGCGTTTGATGCTACGGGAGGTGACAATATCACAATGCTATGTCCTGCTCAAGCTTTTCCCGTCCCCGTTTACAGGTATACATTTTTTTCTTACATACTCTAATTCACTTTTTTCCATAGAACCTATGGGCAGCGCAGCGCCAAAAGTCGCTTCAAAAGTGATCGATATCACTGACATTTCGGAAAATTACACCGTTACTTTACTTTGTATGGCTCAGGCTTTCCCCGTTCCAATATTCAGGTAATTTTAACCATATACGGTTTAAATACAATTATTGCAAACAAATTTATGTTTAGAGCCTGTAGGAAGAGTGTCTCCGAAGTTTCCCACATTGGACAGTGTAAGAGGCTTCAGTACATTAGTATATGCAAGTGTGACGTTGTTATGTCCCGCTCAAGCATTTCCAGTCCCATTGTCCAGGTAATTACCATTAAGTCAATTATATTTTTAGAGCCCATTAATAGCGCTCCTCCGAAAGTACCAACAAAAATAATTGAATTTGTGGAATTCGCGATAGACTCCAGTATAACGTTACTTTGCTTGGCCCAAGCATATCCCGTTCCTGTATTTAGGTGAGTCTTCAATTCATGATTATTTCTACTCTTACAAAACTATGAAAATAACAGTAGGTGTATAATCGCTTATCAATTAAAGATAGGGTAACCCGATCCCAGCGTTCATATTTCCTAACGATGTTACATGTTTTAGAACCAATTGGCTCCAAAAGTCCATCATTCTCGAGTGGTTCAAAACTAGCCTGGTTTGAATTTTCCTCTGCTCAAGATTTTGCACTTTTATGTCCAGCACAAGGGTTTCCTGTTCCCGTATTTAGGTGAGGAAATTATGTGAATGTAGTATAGCCTATGTAAATTAAATTTTCAGAGCCCATTGGTTCCAAGCCGCCTGTATTTTCAACTGACGATAAGTTAGCGTGGTTCATTAGCAGGCCCATAAGAAATAATTTAGCTTTGCTCTGTCGTGCGCAGGGATATCCTATTCCAGTATACAGGTATCTACGCAGTTGTTACAAATGTTATATATTGATATATATTTACTTATAGAACCCATCGGATCAAAATCGCCTACATTTTCAACTGATAATAAATTTTCTTGGTATGTGAGGACTATCGGTCAAAGTTTCAATATTCTCTGTCCAGCTCAAGCTTTCCCCGTACCTTTATTCAGGTGAATAAAAAAAGTTATTTTATTTATAGAACCCGTTGGCTCTAAATCCCCCACGTTCTCTAGTGATGTCCAATTCTCGGGAATAGTTCGTAAAACTGGCCAAGACTTTTCTCTTTTATGTCAAGCTCAAGCATTTCCTATCCCGTTGTTCAGGTAAGCGAATATACATAAATAATACAATTTAACTTTAATAACCTAATTCTGACAGAACCAATAGGATCGAAAGCTCCGTCGTTTTCTTTGGAATTCAAAAGTACAACGCTCACCAAAATTGAAAGGCAAGCTATTGTTCTTTTATGCCAGGCCCAGGCTCACCCATCGCCCGTGTTCAAGTGAGTGTTTCTTAAGTCCATACTTTTATTTTTTAAATCCAGAACCAGTAACTGCCAGAGCGCCTTCATTTCCAACTTCCGCATCGTCTTACAATTACAATATTCAAGAAAATTCTGGCGGTTCTATGCTTTGTCAGGCACAAGGGTACCCTCAACCAATGTTCAGGTGGGTTTTGTTGACCGTTAATTCGTTTTAATTTTAGAACCTGTCGGAGCGAAAGCCCCTTCTTTTTCTACGGACTCAAAGGGCAGTATTTTTGTTAGGGAAATGGGACAAAGCTTTGCTTTGCTTTGCCAAGCTCAAGCATCACCTTTACCGATATTTAGGTAAGTTAGTGAAAAACATAGTTAATTGACTCTCGATTTATTTCGTTGCACAGAACCTGTGGGTTCCAAGCCACCAACATTCCCAACCGATTTAACGTCATCAGCTGTAACGAGGCATAAGGACCAAAATTTTTCAATGCTGTGTCAAGCGCAGGCTTTTCCTTTACCAATATTCAGGCAAGTTTTTACGAGGAATACCTTTATGTTCTAAAATATAAAGTATCAGTATATTTAACATTGATTTGATTTACCAAAAAATGAAATCGGCCAGTTTCTGAACACGTATTACAAAAATCAAAGTTCTCCCTAACAGCCCATTTTGTTTCTGACATAAATTTCTTGATTGTTATAAATCTTGTGTTATCTTCAACAGAGCCAGTCGGATCTAAGGCTCCTACTTTTTCAACTGAATCAGCACTTTCTTCTATAAAGAGACATCAAAGTCAAAGTTTTGCACTACTGTGTCAAGCTCAAGCTTTTCCTGTCCCAATCTTCAGGCAAGTCTAGTAATTTCAAGTGTATTTTTTTATATGAATGTTAACTTAATTTTGTAGAGCCTGTTGGTGCTAAATCTCCGACTTTTTCATCTGAATCAATGGGAAGCATATTTAGGAAACGCGTTGGGCAAAGTTTTACATTGCTTTGCCAAGCTCAAAGTTTTCCCGCCCCAGTTTTCAGGCAAGTCCCAATATTATATAAAATGATACACATATACTTTGAATAATTATGATATATACTTTAAACTGCAGAGCCCATTGGATACAAAGCTCCTACTTTTTCTACGGATGCTCGTAGTAGCACTTTTATCCGCACTGTCGATCAAAGCTTTGGACTTTTGTGTCAAGCTCAAGCTTTTCCTGTACCTATATTCAGGCAAGTTGTTAGACTTAAGAATTTAAATGATATTTAATGCTATGTACCTATGATTGATTTCTGTAATCCGTAGCTTGCATTATTTCATTATGAATTCAGTTCCTAGCCCACAATGACATTAGTAAAAACGGAAATTTAGTCATTTTTATCTAACAAGATGAACGTTTCTTCAGAGCCAATTGCAAGTGCTGTTCCAAGTATCACCTCAACGCCAAAAGCCGCTGTACATTACTCTTGTAATACCTCCTTAGCGCTAGTATGTCCGGCGCAAGGATTTCCTGTGCCAGTATCAAGGTGCGTTTATTATATTCTTAACGTATTACAGAACCTACAAATAAAATAGCTCCGCGAAGCGACAAAAGCCGAAAATTCGAGGGTGGTGAAATTTTTTTAACCTCCGTCATTGAATCTGTTTTTCTCACTTGTGAAGTAGCCGGCTTCCCCCCACCTATTTTCAGGTGAGTGCCAATCATTTACGGGAGAATGATAAATCGACGTAAGAAATTATATTTGTCTAGTAATATACTGATACTTTATCATTTAAGCACTTCAATTAATAGAAATCGTTAGTGTTTAATCGATACGCACGTGCTTCTTCTCGTGTTTTATTCTTCTCTGGATTTACAGAACCAACTAATAAAATTGCTCCTAGAAAAGATTCTACTAAACACTTTGAAGGATGGGAAGTAATCTTCGTATCCCAAATTGAAGTCGCATATTTGACATGTCAGGTTTCTGCTTTCCCAGTTCCTATATTTCGGTGAGTGTTAGGCTTAAAACTCGGTCACGGTTGGTTTATATTCCAGAACCAACGGGTAGAACCGGGCCGAAGGTTACCGGGGACGGTCTGAACCGTCAAGTAGGCAGGGACAGCGAGAACCTAGCGCTTCTGTGTGAGGTTCAAGCATTTCCCGCTCCCATAACAAGGTACGGTTCTAGCGCAATCACGGCCGGCCGCCGGCATCTCACGCATTCATCCTTCACGTAGCGACACCATACCATCCCAATGTATTGATATGCGTTGTTATTGCAGTCTGTTGCGGCGGGCGCCTCGCCCACGCTTGATATGAAGGCGTGATGAACCGCGGCCGGCCGCGCGCCTTTTTACGGTCCTCAGCCAAAGTATCGATTGAGCAGCGTAGACACCTCCTGGTAAGTCACAGGGTGTTCTTGCTTTTTTAAACGCTTTAATCTTTACTTTGTGCTTCAGTGAATTAACAAAGCATTTCTCGTTTTTTATCAACTCGTGAAACGAGTCGCATTTTGACTGAGATTATATCTACTGCTTACTGTTAACGTCCAGTAGTTTTAAAAATTTGAGCACTAACGACACGGCGGTTTGGGCTCTTTTACTAGCGCAAACACAAGTCTTTTTCGGGCTATTTATCAAAACAACAGACTAGTAGGAATATTGCAAAATTCATTATTAAATACCTATTTTAAGTTGTCTTCCTCGTTTTTTTCTTCTACGGTTATTTATTCACTATATCGTACAGCCAGATTTTACAACTAGTTCAGTAATTTTTAAAGCACCACGTACATTTTATAAGTGTACTTTTTAAGGCGTATTTTTTTATGAATCTTTTATTGTTAGTCAAGGGAATTTTTTTAATAAGTTGCAAGCTAACGGAAAGATTTACAATTTTCAATGAAATATAAATATGGCGGTGATAACGAATGTCAGTATTTCATCGCATTCTCTATTGTTACAGATGGTACAAGTTTATCGATGGTACTGCTAGGAAACAACCAGTAGCCCTTAATGACAGAGTAAAGCAAGTATCTGGTACCCTTATCATTAAGGAAGCTAAAGTTGAGGACTCGGGAAAATACCTTTGCGTTGTTAACAATTCTGTCGGAGGTGAGTTTGAGAGTTTTATATTAAGTTTCTACATTTGTAAAATGAATAAAATATCGCGAAAACTTTAAATAAAAAACTCTTAAGGATTCTTAAAAAACTTTGGAATAATTAACTATAAAATGACTTAAAGATAATTGTTGCACTTATTTAATATACAACAATGTTTACCTGTAATAAACAAAAAAGTGAAACATATAAAATAGCTGCTTTCGTTTACCTTTCAGGTGAATCTGTAGAAACTGTATTAACCGTGACGGCTCCCCTGAAAGCAACCGTTGAACCTGCTACACAAACTGTGGACTTTGGTCGCCCAGCTGTTTTCACTTGTAGATACGAAGGCAACCCCGTGAAAACTATTACCTGGTTGAAAGACGGCAAGGACATGAACCATCATGATGCCATGCTGAGGTATGTTATTAAAAAAAACTAATAGAAAGCCTCAATATAGACATGACGATATTTTTACAAGTTCAGACGTTTTATAAAAAAAATCTGAAATGGTACTATTGTTAACCGAAGGCAAAGCCAAAGATATTTGTTTGCACAAATATGGGTACATATAAAATGTACCCACATTTGTGCAAACAAATATCTTTGGCTTTCTCTTTATAGATGTTAAAGGATTATTAGTTCAAGCCATATTTTGCTTTTTACGGCGCACAAAATTAGTAAATGGACCTCCATTTATACCTATAAATACAAATTATTATTATTAAATTATTACACGAAAATTTACACACATGTAAGATCTTGAATAAACACAAAACCGTGACTCTTGTCTGGGTCTGGATATATATTCTGAATTGCTGTAACAAAGTGTGAAACATTGCAAGTAAACAATATTATCATTATTCAGGATCGAATCTGTCAAGAAAGAAGACAAGGGAATGTACCAATGTTTCATCCGGAATGATCAAGAGAGTGCCGGTGCCAGCGCTGAACTGAAACTTGGAGGACGATGTACGTATTATTGTCCATTCGTTTAATCAACTCTCATATCTAGTCAGTCATTCAGTGGCGGATCAAATGTCGACGGCATTTTGCTTATGCTATACACTTTATATACTTGCACTATCGCGCGTTTTCAAAAATATTCGTTGATCGGCTTTTTACTATAAAATAATTATATCTACTTTTTCAGTCGAGCCACCCCAAATCCGCCACAGCTTCGGCGAGCAGACCCTGCGTTCCGGCCCTTCCCTCAAACTTAAATGTGTCGCATCCGGCAACCCCACCCCCGACATCGCGTGGCTTCTCGACGGCGATAAACTCTCCAGCGGCGAGCGCTTGCAAATCGGACAATTTGTTACTGCTGACGGCAACGTCGAATCGCAACTCAACATCTCCTCGGTGCACACTAATGATGGCGGTCTCTACTCGTGCATCGCTTCCAGCAAAGTAAACATCATTATCATTGCGGATATTGTAGGAATTTTCCTGGAAACTGAATACATTAACATTTTTAGAATTGATATGAAAATTTTTAACTTAATGACCATTGTAATTAATACAGTTTAAACCGGCACACCTTGGAGATGTTATAACGTATATAATATTTTCTGAAGTGTGTGAAGTCTACTAATTCACATTTGGCGAGCGTGTTAGACTAGATCCTAAATCCCTCTCACTATCAGAGGAGATCTGGTCGACCAGTGGATCAATAAAAGGGTCAAAATACTTCAAATCGAAACAATAAATAAGAACTAAGTTAGATGATCTATTATGAAATGTAAGTCCAAATAAATATGCATATTGTTACTTATCGTTACCATGCAAGGTATGAACAGTATGCAAAATCTGTTACAGGTCGGCAGCGCGTCGCACTCGGCCCGCGTGAACGTGTACGGCATGCCCTACGTCCGCACCATGAAGAAACGGCCCGTTGTCGCTGGAGACACTCTCATCGCTCACTGCCCGGTTGCCGGATACCCTATCGATTCCATTGTCTGGGAGCGTGATGGACGGTCAGTGTCTATTCTACCACCCACACATGTACATATCCTGCTTATGGCAGGATATTATAATTCAAAATATTCAAGTTATTTGTTACTTCACTATTCTTTGATAAAAAAATATAAATATATTTAAAGGATTTGATTAAAAGACGCCATTTCAGAATGTTTCTGTCTTTTCATAATTGCAGTGTACTGCCAATTAACCGGAAACAGAAGGTCTTCCCTAACGGCACCCTCGTGATCGAGAACGTGGAGCGCATGAGCGACCAGGCGACATACACATGTGTGGCCAAGAACTCGCAGGGCTACAGCGCCAGGGGCACGCTCGAACTGCAGGTCATGGGTAAGTGTATTTCTCATCTATATTTGTTACAATTATTTAGTTATCATTGAGCTGAAAAATGTGATAACTTGATCAGTTCTATAATTATTGCAGTATAGCAATTCACGACTCTTGGAGATGAGGGCACGTTCAGATTAATCATGTAACCACCTCATTACGGAAGCAACTTCAAGTAGAACATTTGATTTTGTCACATTTTGTTGTTCCAGCGCAACTTTAACTAAATAACGTGATGATAACGTGAATACAATGAAATATTGTACCACCGCAAAGTGACTATAGTGCGTAAATGTTTCCAATAACAGACATCCTTAAATTACGTTAGTTTGAAACTCATGGGCAAATCTACAGCATGTGTCACTGAAAAATTGTAATTGAAAATGAAAATTGTAATTTTGTTCATGAAATTCATTTTATTCACGATTATCTTTTTGTCTACAATTTCTCTGATATACTCGTATATTAAGGACGAAGAGTTTCACTAACTGCTTGGAATACAACAAACTTTTCATATTTAATCTGTTAAAGTTTTGTTGAAACTTTCATTCATTTTAAAGTAAAATCTCAGTAACATGTGATATTAATATATATACTGGACATTTCTTAACAATAATTACAGATGTTTCTTTAAGTTTTCATGAAGTAAAATAAAGTAGTAAGTGATATCACTGAGTAAACATAATTGTTACAACAATATCATTATT
Source organism: Passova gellias (assembly GCA_018249975.1). NCBI lineage: Eukaryota > Metazoa > Arthropoda > Insecta > Lepidoptera > Hesperiidae > Passova > Passova gellias. The sequence continues at coordinate 19,882 of DWUN01000097.1, forward strand.
TCCTATGCTCGTAGTGTTATTGTGTATTTATTATCTACTTCATAAAAATTACTCAGTAACTCTTCGTGTTTGAATGCCATATGATTATGTTAAAAACAATTACAATTGAATCTTTTGAGAACAAAACCATATTTAATGTGAAACCTATCAATATGAAATGTAAAAATCATATGGCATTGATTAATTAAAATATTACCAAATTAATACATGTTTTATTACAGGTAATTGTGTATCAAGGTTTTCGTATTACTTAACAATATGAAATATAGCGTTGTTTTAGGAGATAGTGTTACATTAATAGACATTTATGCCCGCCAAAGCTACTTCGTTTGCCACACACGCCCCAGGTTGAATTAATTATCGAGTCTTTACGCAGTGCCTCCTCAAATATTGCCCTTCGAATTTGGTGAAGAGCCTGCCAACGCCGGAGACATGGCTTCAATATCTTGTGCGGTGAGCAAAGGCGACCAACCCCTAAATATTTCCTGGGTTTTCAACGGACAAGTTGTACCTAAAAATAACGGGTTAGGAATTGACATTACGAACATCCACAAAAAAACTTCCATACTAAACATCGATTCAGTGAGTGGAATCCACAGGGGCTCATATTATTGTGTGGCGACGAACCCGGCTGGCTCTGCTAATCACAGCGCAGTACTCGAAGTCAATGGTATACGACCCAGATAACAAATGCTTGCTTTTCTTTCGCTTCTCTAGTGTAGCGCCAATATCCTGTTATTAAAATCCCGTTTGAATATGTTTTATCACAAACTCAGTCCCGCCACAAATAACTCCATTTGAATTCGGAGAAGAGATTCTGAACGAGGGCGAGACAGCCTCGGTGTCCTGCGTAATGAGCAAGGGCGACCTGCCGGTCACATTCAAATGGCGCTTCAACGGAGAAGAGATCAGACCCCGCAACAACCTCGGCATCGTGCTCACCACTATAAGCAAAAAAACCTCCATTTTAAATATTGAAGCTGTCAGTTCCGTACACCGGGGCTCCTATACTTGTACCCTTAAGAATGAGGCCGGAGAAACCAATCATACGACTCTTCTAAGTGTTAATGGTTCGCTTGATCCCCTTTTAGTTATTCTTTATTTTAAATTTTAATGCTTTTCACCAAACGCAGTTCCTCCTCAAATTTTACCCTTCGAGTTCGGCGATGAGCCCGCCAATGCTGGCGACACTGCTTCAGTTCAGTGCGTTATGAACAAGGGCGATTTACCGGCTAACTTCTCGTGGAGCTTAAACAGCAGGAAAATATCGCAGGGCAACACTTTGGGCATTGCCATAGGAAGCATGAGCCGAAAGATGTCCATTCTTAACATTGATTCTGTTAACGGAACACACCGTGGGATTTATGTTTGTCACGTGGAAAACATGGCAGGACAAGTGAATCATAGCGCCACGCTGGAAGTTAATGGTCCTTTTTGTGATATTTATTTGTAGACTTTTAGAACAAATAGTCCATATGTTTGCGTATTAAAATAGCTTACCTTGGCAGTTTTACCCCAAATCCATCCCTTTACCTTCGGCGACGAGCCAGCCAACGCAGGCGACACTGTGGGAGTTCAATGTATGGTAGCTAAAGGTGACGCTCCGATCACTATCACTTGGCACTTAAATGGAAAAGACATCAGAGAGATTCCTGGAGTGACGGTGACTAAGATTGGTCATAAATCCAGCAGTCTTTCTATAGATTCTGTATCCTTCATTCATACTGGAGTATACACTTGCCTAGCTACCAATCAGGCCGGTCATGCCAATTATTCCTCCGAACTCTCGGTGAATGGTAAAGCTTCGTTTTAATAAATTGTAAACTGAAGCTTGCTTAAGTTTTACATTTTGCTATTTCCTTTCCGTTCTTTCCTTCCTTTTGTTTTGGGGGCAACATATTAGGATTACTCAAAAAATCCGTTTACATTTGAAGTGCTACTTTGTTCAATAAGTATTGCAAATGATAACAATAACAATAATTGGGCAAATATTAATTTTTGCACGATTTTAGTTGCACCGCAGGTTACCCCCTTTGATTTTGGAGAAGAAATACTTAACGCTGGGGACACTGTCTCGTTAACATGCACTGTAGGAAAAGGGGACCTGCCATTAAAAATTCACTGGCAACTTAATGATGAAATTTTGAATTCGGGCAACGGTATATTGATAAATCGAAATGGAAAAAGAATATCCATGTTAAGCATAGAAAATGTCCAACACGAACACATCGGCAATTATACATGCATTGCGGAAAATCAAGCTGGTCGCAGTAGCCACAGTGCCGTGCTGAGCGTGAATGGTACCGTTTGGAGAGCAATATTATTATTTGATACTTGCTTTTTTTGCACATAGTTTTTTATTTATAATTTTATCTATAACACTGTCCTGTTAATCATGAGTTCCAAATATTTTAAAGAATTTGTTTTGCCGCCTCATTTAATTCAACGACAATATGAGATAATTACCAAAATGTATGTATACGCGTGTGTGGCAACGATATTCACCATTCCAACATAATGAACTGTACACAGTATTTTCCAAATCCATATTTTTGTCATTTAGTTGCGCCACAAATTATGCCATTCGATTTCGGAACTGATCCCGTAAATGATCAAGAAATGATAGTTGTTATATGCACGGCTAGCAAAGGCGACTTTCCATTGTCAATACAATGGTATTTTAATGGAAAACCGGTGAAGTCCGGAATAAATGGCGTTATGCTGACGAATGCTAAGCGGACTAGCCAACTCACAATAGAATCCGTGACACATATCAATCAGGGAAATTATACATGTACTGTTAAAAACCAAGCTGGTGAAGTCAACCATACAGCCGAACTCTATGTTAACGGTATTCTATGTACACTTTTCTTAACACAGTTTTTAAGGTACTGATTATAATTTACGTATTTATTTGCTTACACCTCCTACTATAGTCCCTCCGCAAGTTACATCATTTGAATTCGGAGAAGAACCAGTAAACGCCCAAGAAATGGTTTTGGTCACATGTGCAGTCAGTAAGGGTGACCAACCTTTGAAAATAGAATGGTACTTTAACGGAGTCAAAGTTAAATCTGGTGATATAGGAATATCACTTATGAACACTAAACGTGCAAGTCAACTGAGCATTGAATCTGTTAGTCACCAAAATCAAGGAAACTATACTTGCGTTGTCAAAAATGAAGCGGGTTCAATGAATTACACTTCTCAGCTATTTGTTAATGGTATATCCACCCAGTAGATCCACAGCTTAGTAGTCTAGAAATTTTATTGTGCCTTGTGTTGTTAACCCTAAATCCTGTCCTTGGTAACTTTGGCGGGCCATAAAGTTATTAATTTATGTAAATCATAAAAAAAATCAAGACACCAAGTAATAATAAATACAGAACATTATATTAAGCGAATAGTAACATTAATTTCAGTGGCACCAGTTATTGCTCCATTTGAATTCGACGAATCAGTTTTTTATGGTGAAGGAGTCCAAGTAATGTGCCATATTCCAAAGGGAGACAAACCCTTAACTTTCAAGTGGAGTTTCAGTGGCGGAGATGTGAGTTTACTCGCTGGGTTGAACATAATGAATGTTGGGGACAGGGGTTCAGCTCTTATAATACCGACTGTCACGGCCAAGCATTCAGGCAATTATACGTGCACCGCCTCCAATGTTGTCGCCAGAGATAGCCACTCCGCAACGCTCAATGTGAAGGGTATACGCTCACAGTTGAATAGTGTCCGCTTTTCTTGTTTGTGTTCTTCCCAATGTACCCTTAGTAAAATGACATATACTATGTAATTAATCTACAACTCTTGCAGTTGCTCCCATTATATCCCCATTTGAATTTGATGAAGCTGTATTCTATGGGGAAAGCATTCAAGTAATGTGTCATGTACCAAAAGGAGATATGCCAATCAAACTTACATGGTCTTTTCGCGATCGCCCTATTGCAAGTACTGACGCCGTAATAATCACAAAAATGGGAGACAGAAGCTCCATATTGGCTATCCCATCTGTGACAGAAAAACATTCTGGAAATTATACGTGCTCAGCATCAAATGTTGTAGCCAGTACAAAACATGCGGCTCTGTTAAATGTTCAGGGTACACGAATGTATTTTTTGTTTCATAAGTTACTTTTAGTTTACCTTTTTTTTGCTTTCCTTCACCAGTTCCTCCACACATCGTTCCATTTGAAGCCGAGGAGCCAGTTTTTGCTGGGGAATCGGTACAGTTGAATTGCCATGTATCCAAAGGCGATGTGCCTCTTACCATTACATGGAGTTTTCACGGGGAAGAGCTATCTTCTCACCAAGGAATCACTACAACGAAGATTGGCCAGCGGACATCGTTGCTAACCATTTCTATTGCAACTGCTAGCCACAGCGGCGAATACTCGTGTCACGCTGGCAACCACGCCGGGCTGACCGTCCACTCAACCTTTGTCAATGTTCATGGTATCTCCCCTGCCCCTTCAAATCCCATGCCTCCGCAGCACGCTGCACGCTTGCCTCAGTAATAATTTGGGCTTTCTGAATTAACAGTATTGCCATACATCGTACCCTTTGAAGCGGATGAATCAGTGTTTGCCGGTGAAACAGTCCAGCTCAACTGTCATGTATCAAAGGGCGACTTACCTCTAGATATCAAGTGGTCCTTCCATGGATATGAAAATGTATCATCAAATCTTGGCATAATGACTACTAAAATGACTTCTCGTACCTCATTTCTTTCAATCGCCGCGGCTACTGCGGCTCACAGTGGCAATTATACTTGCATTGCCAAGAATAGTGCGGGATCCACTAACCATTCCACTGTCCTTAATGTTCATGGTCAGTTTCATTTACTCATTATATCATAAATCACTGTATTTTATGTTCGTCACTGTCTTCCGGTGCTAAAAGATATGTTAGCAGAATAAGCATGAGTTCCGCTTGCATATCTACAAGCAGCGTAAGCTTTTTTTCTTTTGTATTTAAATCCTCTCATTTTGTTCGTTTCTTTCATACAGTTACACCGAACATATTACCGTTCGACGTTGATCAAGCCTTGTTTTCGGGAGAGTCTGTACAAATGATGTGCCATATTTCAAAGGGAGATGTCCCTTTGGAAATTTTTTGGGAATTTAATAGACGTATGCTTTCGGGTGAGCTAGGAACGTTCTCAAAAGTGGGCGAACGATCTTCAGTATTAGTGTTACCATCGCTCACTGGTGCTCACAGTGGAAACTACACATGCATAGCAAAAAACCGCGCCGGAGTAGCTTCTTATTCTACTGTTCTCAAAGTTATCGGTACATACCATATTGTTAGGTTTATTTATGCAATTATTATAATATATCCACTTGTAGTGACCTATATTTTTTATTACCTATGCTTAATTTTTGTTTTCTCAAGTGGTTCCGTACATTATCCCGTTCGAAGTTGAAGAATCTATATTCGCCGGAGAGTCTGTACATCTTACTTGTCACGTATCAAAAGGAGATCGACCTCTTCAAATATCATGGAGTTTTCAGGGATCTGAGATTCCTTATCATAACAATATGGGTGTTACTACTACTAAGCTAGGTGAAAAGGCATCAGTTCTTAGCATACCGACTGCAATGGGTCAACACAGCGGAAACTACACCTGTACGGCTAGTAACCGCGCGGGCCGCGCACAGCACTCTGCACTGGTCAACATACATGGTATTCGCAGTGCCCCTTTGTCTATTAGAAACTTCTAATATGGCCTCCATAGAAATATTTTGCACGTTTAGATTGATTGTTAGAGTTATTTTTCGTTTTTGATCAGTTCCACCCCATATACTGCCTTTCGAGATCGAAGAGTCTATATACTATGGAGAATCTATACAAATGACGTGTCACGCCAGCAAAGGAGACCGACCGATGTCCGTTACTTGGACATTTGAAGGGCAAGATCTGTCAACCCATTCAGGAATTAAAACTATGAAGATTACCGAACAGACGTCCATTTTAACGATAGCTTCCGTAACGGATGCCCACAGTGGCAATTATACGTGTATAGCAAGAAATAAAGCTGGGGAAGACAGATATTCTACTCCACTTCATGTTAAGGGTAAAATAGTTAAATGTTATCTACAGCTTGTTGATATGTGCATCACTAATATTATACCAATTTTCTTTGCTCAGTTATCCCCTACATCAAACCGTTTGGGTTGGACGAAGCCGTATTTTCGGGCGAACCTGTGCATCTTGATTGTAATGTACGAAAAGGCAGTGTACCTCTAAGTATCACGTGGAGTTTTCAAGGAAAACCTGTAACGAGAAAAATGGGCATAACTACAACAAAATTAAATGAACGTGTCGCTGTACTAGATATTACTGCTGCTTCTGGAGATAATAGTGGAAATTACACATGCACAGCTGCTAATAAAGCCGGCATTGCTAACTACACGGCTGCCCTCAATATAATTGGTATCGTAGCCTAGTGATCGGGTAGTTTGCTTTTTGTTTAGGTCTTTCTGAAGCCCAACCATTTTTTTTTTCAAAGTAACCGTTATTAACTATATAGTGAAACACACGCAAGTTGGTTTGACACTTCTTTATTTATTAAGTACCCTTAATATTACTAACAATATACTACAAACTACAGACAGACTGCGTGTACTTGTAACGTAATAACTCAGGGGGTAAAATTTCTTGACGTGTCTCGTTTTCTAATATCTTGATATCTACGGTATAAATAATTATTGTATGTTATATATACATAGCTCTTAATATTAAATTCACTAACATTATGCAACATTTTTTTGCTTAGTTATACCTCACATCAAACCGTTCGAATTGGATGAAGCCGTATTCTCGGGTGAATCGGTACATCTTGACTGCCACGTACCCAAGGGCGACGGGCCGCTTAATATAACGTGGAGCTTTCAAGGACAACCAGTAACAAGAAAAATGGGTGTTACTACTACAAAACTAAACGAACGCGTCTCCGTAATAGATATACCCACAGCCTCAGGAGCTAATAGCGGCAATTATACATGTACAGCGATCAATAAGGCCGGCAAAGTGAACCATACAACTGTGCTCAACGTTATCGGTACCGTAACCTATTAACCGGATGATGCTTGCTTTCTCTTTAGTTCCTCCTGTGGTCCAACAATTCTCGTTCGGAGAAGTCGCTATAAATTCTGGACAAGTTATAACTGCGGCTTGTTCGGTAATTGAGGGCGATCACCCATTACATCTTCGATGGCTTTTTGACGACGAACCAATTAAACCAAGATCCGGAGTGACCGTGTTTAATATAGGCGAAAGAAGTGCTATACTCAGTATCGCTTCAGTATCGCACACACATGCTGGAAACTATACCTGTGTCGCAGAAAACGAAGCCGGAACCCATTCTCACACATCTTCTTTAATTATTAACGGTGCTTAATTATTTAAGCGATGTACATACTTGTTACCTTAGTAAATTGTACTTTCCAGCTATCTTTTAGTAGATTTCAAAATGACATTTCTTTCATATTATTTAAATATGGTTCTTTTATGTACCAATCTTTCCAGTCCCTCCGAACATTCTGTCATTCTCGTTCGGTGAAAAACCAGCATATGTTGGAGAATATTTACAGGCGTCATGTACTGTAAATTTGGGTGATCTTCCACTTACCATTACTTGGATGTTTAATGGGCATCTAATATCACAAAGAAACAACGACTACTCTATGAGTCACTCTAAACGGAGTAGTTTACTTATTATTGAATCTGTGGACGCAAAACACGCTGGTTCCTATACATGCGTTGGTGAAAATCGCGCAGGGCGATCAACATATTCTTCAGATCTAGTAGTCTATGGTTAGTCGGTATATAGATGGTAGATTCATATTATTTTATCATTTAGATAATATTTGTTTCAGTTCCTCCCAAGATAGCACCTTTCGCTTCCGGTCCGGAACCGGCTTTCTTAGGCGACTATTTTGCTCTTCAATGCATAATAACACACGGCGATCAACCCGTCCGCATCGAGTGGACTATTAACAATAAAACCGTGGGCGCCATCTCCGGAGCACGAGTTAGTAACATCGACCGAAGAAGCAGTGTACTCACTATCGAGTCCGTAGATGCAAAGCACGCGGGCGTGTATAACTGTACAGCGAGTAACACCGGTGGTGTCGTTTCTCATTCTACTGAACTGGTAGTAAAGGGTGCGACATGATAATTTCATCAGTTTCGCTTCCGATCTCCCGTTTTATCCGTTTAACATGATTTATGCTTCATAAAATTTTTATTGTCTCAGTTCCGCCCCTCATAGTGCCGTTCAGTTTCGGGGAGGTGCCATCCAACCCTGGCGACGCTGTGGTCGTCAACTGTGTCGCCACGAAAGGAGACTTACCGCTCGATATATCATGGACGTTCAGCAGCGAAACTATAGACTCGAGTCTCCATCGAGACATCATGACGACTCCATTAAGTCCTCGAGCGTCCGTTCTCACAATAAATTCCGTGAGCGCCAACCACCAGGGGAACTACACCTGTATCGTTCAAAACGCAGCAGGCCGTGCCGAGCATGTTGCGACTCTCGTCGTCAATGGCACGTTATTACTATATTTTTAATATCGGGGACTAACATCACAACAACGCAGCACCAAAGGCGACTCGATTGATTCACTCTCACCACTTTCCTTTACTTTCACTAGTCGCTAACATCGCTTGCCGACAACCGATCTAACCCGATTTTCTATGGTTGTTTCCAGTATTACCTCGCATAGTTCCGTTTTCGTTTGAAACCCCGCTGTATGCGGGACAGGCGACTCAGGTTACATGTCTGATTTCGGAAGGTGATCTGCCCCTCGACATTCAGTGGTACTTCGATGGACAACCGTTAAAAATGAAAGCCGGAGTCACGGCAACTAAAATAGCCCATAGAGCTTCTTTACTCTTAATTGATCCAGCGGGATGGGCGCACAGTGGAGCATACGTTTGTAATGCTCGCAATGCCGCCGGCTTCTCCAACTATTCAACCTCATTAGAAGTTCACGGTACCTACATACTCACAAATTAACCTTTATTCCTAGCACGGACGAGCTTTGCGTAGATTCGATATTGTGGGCTTAAAATCCGAAACATAAATTTTTGATTGACATAAATATATCGAAAAATTTTATTAGAGAACGATTTCAGCATAATTGTAGAACTGACAATTGGATACGTATAATTTATCGTTAGTAACAGTTATCGCGATATCAGATAACTCAATAACAGGGGAGAATCAAAAGGAGAATATAGTCTATAGGAACCGGCTGCGGCTATCATCGACGAAACCATTTCTACTTCTCTTCCTCCCTGCATTTTTATCTCCTAACTCCCTCCTAATCCCGGGATCCCGTCTTTATTTTTGTTTGTTTATTAATTTGCATTATGCTATATTTTGCGTGCTTCGAAGCTTGCTTTACTAATATCCCTATTGAGATAATGTTATTTTAAATCAGTTTCCATTACGTTTTATTAATGTTTCCTAACTTCGTTTGAAGTTTATCACGATTATCTCAGAAGGTGTTGGTGAAGGGAGTATTATATTATATGCATATCGAGCTTCATGCTTCGTACGGTTTGGTTTTTATAATTTTTAACCTATATTCTTTTTATTTCGTAGCTAGTTATGCTTAAATATTTTTGTTGCAAAACATGTATAATATAGATAAAATATAAAAGCTTCTACAGCGTTGGCTTTGCCAATCATATGTATTATCGTTAGACGGATAACGTCATCTGTTTAAAGGTCATTTCTGCCTTCACTATACTCATACTTCAAATCCGCGTCTTATTATTTAATAATAGCCTTATTCATTATATTTTGTAATAAATTTCCCAACGTTATAGGAGCTTTTTAACAAAATTGAACTGTAGTTGAGGCCCGCGTGTTTTTATTAAATTTTAACTTGTTCAGTCGTTTGATTCATTCGATTCGATTCAATGCCTATTTAATTCAATACTAAATGTATTTACATAACATGCTGAGCTTGCAACTCAACTAGTAAAGCTCGCAATTACAGTTCCATTTAATGACACCTGCAAATACGAACAGGACAATATTATGATTGTGTACAAGTAACTTAAAGTATTGAATATAAGAAATATTCTAAGAACTTTTCGTAATGTATATGGATTTTAAACCGGTATAAGAATATATAATATTTGATAGTCGCAGCTTATGGTGATTTTGCTGATACGTTAAATAATATTGTCCATTCAATTTTAGACGAGTAAGTAAATTTGTATTTGAATCAATTGCAGTGACTAAGTTGCAGTGATTAATTTAACATTAAATAAAATACTTTACTGCAATATTGTTAAATATTTATGAACATCCGAAAACCACTGGACCGGTTCTGTTTGCTTATTAATTTATTGATGCTATGAATTACTAAAAAGTAAATCAAAACAGTCCCCGTTCTTTGTAAACGTTTTTACTGTTATCTAAGTTAGTACTTTCTCTTACATATATCGAATTTATATAAACATACATATGTTTGTGTTTACACATAAAATTGTTGAATTTATGTTTGAGTTTTTTTTTTAATTCTTACAAATTCTTAATATACTTTCTGCGGCATTAAAATCGTTTACAGAGACTGAAAGTTTAAATTCAAAGTTTACTGTACCTTTTTAGATATATTTTTATATATTATCTTTATTCAAAATTTTAATTTGGAAGAAAAATTTAAAGTTCAGCTATACAAATACCTAAAGATTTAAAATGAAAACTGCACAATCTAATAAAGTTGTTATATTTTAGTTCCACCTCGTTGGATTCTGGAACCCACTGATAAGGCTTTTGCTCAAGGCTCTGACGCTAAGGTTGAATGTAAAGCCGATGGCTTCCCTAAGCCCCAAGTAACGTGGAAGAGGGCTGAAGGTATGTTTTATGTTTTCAACGGTTTAAAAGTTCTGTAAGACGTTACGTAAGTTTAACCGACTAAATTTTCAAAATTTTACTTACCTTTTTTTAAATAATTGTTCCAATCGTTAAGAGTTATTTTAAAAACTATTTGTTGTAACACTGATAATAATCATATTTTAAACTAAATGAACCCATTACTATTTCTAAATGCCATTTGCTATTACTAGGAGATACGCCTGGTGATTACAAGGACCTTAAGCCTAACAACCCCAACGTGAAAGTAGAAGATGGAACTCTGGCTATTGCGAACATTCAAAAGACGAATGAAGGATATTATTTATGTGAAGCTGTTAATGGAATCGGATCTGGATTATCTGCTGTAATTCTGATTAGCGTACAAGGTAACTGTGTAATTATAACTGGTTCATAAATGACCATGAATAACATGGATAAATAAAATATCACCATAAAATTAATGTTTTAGCGCCACCACAATTCGAAATTAAGATGAGGAATCAAACCGCACGCCGAAGTGAACCTGCGGTTCTGCAATGCCAAGCGAAGGGCGAAAAGGTAACGTACGAACATTTAGTTAACTGTGTTAGGTACTTATTACGATGCGGATATACATAAATGTACCACCTACCAGAGGTGCATCGCTGGTTAAGAGATAGGTGAACACTGAACACTAAACGGTAATCCAAAGATGGCGTCAACTTTATATTTTATTTAAAAGGTAATGATCATAATATGTATATCATTAACAGCCAATCGGAATCATCTGGAACATGAACAACAAACGCCTTGAACCCAAATCTGACCCTCGTTACACCATCCGCGAAGAAATCTTGCCCGGCGGTGTTGTATCCGATCTTAGCATTAGGAGGACCGAGCGATCGGACAGCGCCCTGTTCACGTGCGTAGCGACCAATGCTTTCGGCTCAGATGACACCAGCATAAACATGATTATACAGGGTATTTTTATATTTGTAAATAACACCTACTGAAGCATTTTTAAACTATAGACATCTTTCATTTATGACACAAAAATTGCAGAGGTACCCGAAGCACCCTACGGCCTGAAAGTTTTAGACAAATCTGGACGGACCGTTCAACTGTCGTGGGCCGCTCCATATGACGGAAATTCTCCCATCAAGAAGTTCCTTATTGAATACAAACGTGCTAAGGGTAACTGGGAAAAGGACATTGACAGGTTATTATTAATGAAAATCTGAATTTATTAAAAGCAACTTGACATAAACATGCATAA
>DWUN01000098.1:0-31967 GCA_018249975.1 Passova gellias
CGCTAAGATGAATAGGAGACGAGCAGCAATAAAAAATAATTTATATGGCAGAACAACGTTTGCCAGGTCAGCTAGTAGAATATATTACAGCCAATGACGTTAGGGATGGATGAACTGAATAGTCTACCACAAAATTTAAAATAGATATAGGTACGTTGTATGACTAAAAATAATCGCCATGTTAAATCCTATTTTGTACTTTTTATCCCTAGATACATATCTAGTTATCATACATTTTCTATGACATAATTGTTCTTCTTCAGGAAAATTCTGCAATATCGTCCCAAGCTTTGAAAGAAAGCGACACGACATTAGCAGAGGAGCCGACCACAGAGGCAATTTCACTAGATATTATTGAGGAGTTGCGAGAATGTTCGCCTTTAACCTTGCAACTATGTTCACATTTGCCGTACAATACAACAACCTATCCGAATCTGGTAGGTCATTCCTCCAAGGATGCTTTAACGCGAGATCTCGTGGCCTTTAGAGAACTTTTAGACGCAGAATGTTCTCACCTAGCGCAAGTAAGTAACATGTATATTATTACTATCAATTTTCGTGTGTCTATTCACGTAAACCTCGGTTTATATAAAAGTTCCTTCTATCTACGGTGTTACAAAAGAGAGTTTAACATAAATAGGTGTTCTCTTTCAGGACTTCGTATGCCAGATGCTGCAACCGCGCTGCGAGGAAGACCGCTTGGTGTACCCGTGTCGTGCGTACTGCCGCGCGTTCCACGCTGGCTGCGGCGCGCGCCTGCCCGACAGGCTTCGACCGCATTTCGACTGCGCACGCTTTCCAGACTACTTCGGTCCCGGTTCCTGTGCTCCAGAACCAGGTAATGTTGTTTACTACAATGTATTTTTAAAAAGCAATACAACCATAAAGACCAGCCCCGCAACAAAAACAATCACACTTCGGCTGCGCTAACAGGTATATAGGTTCGAGGAATAAATGACCCTTGAATGGATATCTCAAAAGATTAACGCTAATTGAGACGCTGGCGTCTTAGCACGTTACTTGCGAGAGTAGAGAATTGAATGATGAATTTGGAAATTATTTTTGGATTGTAGATTGCCACGGTTCCCTGCAGCGCCTCGCCCTGTCTCGGCGGTCGTGCGACGGCGTCCCGGACTGCGCGGACGCGAGCGACGAGCGCACGTGCTCGCACTGCTCGGCGGCCGGCCGTTCCGCCCTGCGCTGTGCGCTGCAGCCGCGCTGCCTGCCGCAACATTTGCGTTGCGACGGAACCCCTGATTGCGCTGATGGCAGCGACGAAATCGGATGCCGTAAGTTATTATAAGCTGCTACAATATTTTAATTACTTGTTCTACAATCAACTTCACTAAGTAATGTGTTCCCTGTAGCATTCATAGCATATGCTCTCAATATTTCCGTTAGCATTTTTACCTGATATCATAGACTCAGCTGATTGGACGTGTATTCAACTTAAATAATAGAGTATAAAATGCGATATACCTATGTTGTGCTTTGATTCAGCTCCCTACGTCATTTTGTCTTCTCTTTCGAATGGTATCATACATACATACATACATAACATCAGGCCAGGTTCCGAACTGGGTAGGCAGAAAGCACCGAGTGCCAAAAATCCCTGTCCTTGCAAACTTCCTTGGTATAATGGTATAACTGGTATAATGGTTAAAATAGTTGATTCAAAGTATTTTAACGGTTTTTATACAATATGTAGTTGAAAGCTATTATGCACCAGCTCGTGCACATTTTTACAAACGTAAGCTGAAAGACAGCTCGTAAAGGTCGTTACGTTATCGTTTCAACGCGGTGTAAAATTGATTTTTATGTAGTTTGGATATCTCGGTCACTGGCTTCTTGGAAGCGGGAGAGCAGCGAGAGCACGCTGGGCGCCGTGCGCAGCCGCGCGGGCTACGCCGTGTGGGCGGAGCGCGGGCGCGCCGGCAAGGTGTGCGCCGCGCCCTACGAGCACGACAAGCGCGCACTCATGAGCCTCGCCACCTCGCTCTGCACCGCGCTTACTTTCAAGTAATGTTATTGATTCAATTATTTACTTTACACATTTACGACTTCTATAATCATCATTGTTATAGTGTATCTAGATGATTTGTTTTTCGTTTTTAATACCGATTTTTTTTATTTAGTCTTGCGACTGCCCTATTTGCTTATACAGCACATCTGTGACTAAAAGCAATTTCTTTTAATATACCAGAACTGCAGTCTCTGCGGAAGCAGTGTCGGATGCCGAAGAGGATTCTGAAGAAAAAGATCAAGTGGAAGAACAAAAGGACGTACCAGAATACGTCGAAGTAGTTAACCCTCAAGCAACAGAAATATCCTTCATTAAAAGTGACTGTCCTCAGAGAAAAGTTATCAAGGTCGTCTGTGATCACCTGGGTTAGTATTGGAACTTTTTTATAATTAGATAACGCTAGTTATTGTGCACAATAATGTAAATAATCATTATATTTATGACGCCTATGACTTTGATTATATAACTTGCAGTATTGATAGGAATAGAAATCAAGTAGTACATGTATGTTTGTTTAACATAAATGTGATATTGCAGAATGTGGAGTGGCATCGGCGCGGGGAGCTCGCGCGGCGCGCGGCCCTTCGGGGCTGGCGCGTGCGGCGGCGCCGGGTGACTGGCCGTGGCACGCGGCGCTACTGCGCGCGCACGTGCATGCCTGCGACGCCGTGCTCGTGCACGCTTCTTGGCTCATCACTACCGCTTCTTGCTTCCAAGTCAGTTTTTTTATAAGGAATGACATGTAATACATAATATTCGAGAGCGAAACGTTTATATTCTGATAAATAGTTGCCATCTTCATTATTTTGTTAACTTACTTTCAGGTTAATCATTTGTTTGTTACCGAATAGTATAAAGTCGCCACCAAAAAAGTACGACTATTTTGTTGTAGGTATGTTACATGTAATACGTACGTAACTATTTTCAACTTTATCAGGGACAACCTAAGGCGGAGTGGACGGCGAGATTGGGCACTGTTCGAATTCAAAGCACGACCCCGTGGCAACAAGAAAGACGCGTTGTAGGCATGGTGCGGTCTCCGGTGGAAGGTAGCATGCTGGCCTTAGTGCGTCTGGAGGAACCATTGGAAATGTCGGACTTCGTTCGCCCTGCTTGTCTTCCCGATGATTCAGTAAAAACAGACAATCGAAGCATATGCAACACGCTCGGGTGGATCCGAAACAGAGATCAGTTGCAAAGAGTGCACGTAATTAAAACCTCGATGAATACTTGTGAAAATGTTAGCATTGCGACAGTCAATGGGATTTGCGCTGAACCTTTGTATGATCAAGATGATTGTGATGTAAGTATTCTAAATATAACAAGTGTCGATTTTAATTTTGTGCTTAGTATCTTAAATTTAGGTACTAGTTCAATTCCTATCGGCCGATTAAGTCATAATAGCAACTTAAGTCGTAGGTATTGACTTAGACAAATGTCTATAAATTGCATTAAACCATAAACAGCCGGATTTCAAGTTAACTACCGTTTATTTAAAAAAATACCAAATTTTTAAAAAGACCATTTAATGGTTGTAGAAAAGACAGGGTATGAAAAGTTCATTTGACTTAGTTTGTGTGTGGGACCTATGTATATTTGTCCGTTAAATTTAAACAATAGCGTATATTAGAACAGTTTTAAAAATAGTATTGACAACTTGATAATATTCAATTTTATCTTGTTTTATAGGAAGAGGAATATGCCGGAAGTTCTATGATGTGCTTTGACGAAAACATAAAACATTGGTCATTGATTGGTGTGACCGGCTGGCGCATAGCATGTACGAAAATTGGGCTGGGCAGGCCTCGGATTTACGATGCGATATCATCCCACGTCGATTGGATTAAAAGAACTATTTCAAACTCAGCGAGATGACCATTTTACATTGCCAGTTCTAATGTGAAGAAAGAATTTTGAAATTTGCAAGGCTTCAGGGAGATTTAAATGAAGTCTGTAACATTATTCTATATTTGAAATAAAACTGTTACTTTTAAATACAAATTACAATCTGCATGATCTCAAAAATTTCAATTAAAAAAATCATTATCAAAGTACTACTTCATTCTTTTTCAAAGTAATATTTAATTAAGAAAAATACTGATATTGTTAAGTTTAATATTACTCTATGTTGTAGTGTAATGTACATTTTGTTAAATATTATATAATTATAACTTTATTTTACCAAATTCATTATTTCAGTAAGCCAAATTTTTTTAATACTCCAGAATAGTTTAACATAGTATTAAATAACTGATATTTTTAATGTAGTATTAGCAACACATTTTTAAAATAAAACTATAGCATAGATGTATATAAGTACATTTGTTAGTTTAAACACTAGTTAAGTAAATTAGGGGAAAAACAGAAGATATCTATCTGATAAATTGAGTATTTATAGCTTATAGAAATCGGATTTTTTTGTAATGAAATATGGATTTGTATTAAGAGAACACAGGCCATTGTGAAAGCACATGACTGAGTTTCACAAAACAAAATGTTTGGGTCACCTAAACCAAACAGTGATGTGTAGGATCCGAATTTGATTAGGATCAATTATCTTAAATGACTTGCTCATTAAATGGTATTATTATTATTTTTTTACAGTGCCATTAAACAATGAGTATTAATAAAATACAGTCATTTATACAAAAATGTCATATTGTGAGAAGAACACTTGTCTTGTTTCCCCTGTCTTTATTATTTATTTGAAATGTACAATTATGTTACAGTAATTTGTTGTGTATTTAAGTATATTAAAGACATTATTGTAAATACATATTTATATATTTAAATAAAAATATTGGTTTTTTTTTTTCTACCATCTTTCATAAATATTTTAGGCTATAACCGGCTCTATGTAACTATGTTGAATCAAGTTTGGGCTCGGATAAGAAGGTACAGCATTCATAATTCAAATTCATGAGGTGCTATATGTGAGAAATGCAACACAATTCAATCTAGCAACTTTAAAATGAATATAAAGTATGATAATTTTTTAGATCATGTATGAATATTGCAAGATGTCATAGCAGATTACTGACGGTTAATTATAACATCAATAATTCTTTATACTTACATCATTCTTTAAAATAAAAGTATTAGCATATACTTTAGCACAAAATGATAAAAATAAATGTAGAATGAATTTACATTTGAGAAACAATAATAATAATTTCATGTATTTCACAGTATTCAGGTTTTTCTAAAATTCACGAAGATGGTACTACAAAGGAAAGGAAAGGTTTACTAATCTAATCTTGGCATGTGTAGTGCAACAATTACAAATGACCATTTGGATTTCCAAGGATAAGCAAACAGTATTAATCGGTTGAGTGCGTAATAAAGTTACTTCAGTTTTATAACATTAAACTTCTACAAAATAACAGTTTACAGGAAAAACAGGATATTTTAATAGACTTGCCTTTCTGGATACAACACAAAATTTTATCTTTAATGACTCTGCTCTACAATACATTGCTGGGAAAACACTAGTACTGAGAACTGAAGGATCTCGGGCCATATTCCTCCTTAACTATTGTATAACTGATTGATGGAAAATCAGTTCAGCCAGTAGATGCCAACTGTACAAATACACAGAATTCAATAATAGAGCTGTTTGTTCATTAATTTCACTACAATTATACTGAAAAATAATTAAGAATATAACCGCTTGTAAAATTGTGTTGGTGTTAATAATGACAAAATTAACATGTATTTATAGATAATACACCATACAAACAGAAACTTTCATACCAGCTTCATGATTGTTTCTTTATGGTGGATATATTATATGCCTAAAATACTGTATTAGGCACATCACAATATGAAACACTCATCCTATTTCATAATAGATACTCAATAATACAACTATTATAAACAATTAGCCAATATCTATTATTAGGCAAAAAAATGATAGTAAATGAAAATGAATAATTGAATATTATACTTTATTTCCTATAACAATTAATATTAACTAACTTCAATCTTTTACTTAAGCACTCCATCCTTTTTTAATTCTTCCTTAATTTTTATTTGAATATGTTGTGGCAAATTGTCCAATTCTTTGTTGATATACTTGTTCAAATCCATTAACGGTTTATAGTAGAGATGCACTACTTGCGAGCCCGATACCATGGCCAACATAGCTGCTGCACTGAATGTGAGGTATCGTCCCCAACTTACTCCTGCAGGCATATTTTATTAGGTGGCACTGTACTTAGCAATCTTCTCTTCAACTATGTCTTTAGCTTGTCTTCTTTTGAAAGTGTTATAGAAATTAACTTCTCCAACCTTCCAATTAATCATTGAAAATTCTAAAACAGCTCCTACGGCAAAGAACATGGGTAGGAATCTATACATTCCAAAAGTTTTCTTTCCTGGCCATCGGTTTACTAATTTTTGTATCCAACCAATTTTCATTTCACCATCAAATAATTATTTATCCTAAAAAAAAGTTACATAATTCTTAACATCTCTGCAAATTTAATATTTTAAATGAGCAGCAAATGGCAAAGCCACGAATCATAATAGAGCAATTGTTGTTATTTGATCGTAGTGTTATATACGTTTGGTAATGATTAGTGATACCTAGTGAAGTCTATATAAAATTAAACTTATTTGATATCACTATCACATGAAGAAAGCATGTTTGACTAATTTGTAATTTTGAATTTTGACAGATGTATGATGTTGTCAAGCGTCCACTTGACAGCAGACACATTTTTTTCGGTCATAGCAAAGTAATAATGGTTTAAAATATCATTTAAAGGTAATTAATGAATGATCGACTTTTGTGTTGGACATAGTAATTTTTTTTCGAATGTGACGATATTTTAAGATCACGTAAATATTACCCATGGCGAATTCCTTGGCCGATCGAGATGATATTATATATAGAATAGGATTAGTTTCAAATCTGTAGTGAGCAGTATCGCAAAAACTAACCTAAATTATGGCCATCTCATATGTTACTACATATAAGTAAGTTCCCAATCACCTTTAAATATTTAACATTGATATCATTTTAAGCGTTATGATCAGCACAAAGATTTAGAGTACATTTTTAATAGATATACATATATGCATATTAAATAAAAATAAACCTTACAATAAAAAAATATGAATAATAATAGTGTACATAATGTTCACTAGTAAACGGAATCCGTGAAGTGCTATTCTTAGCTGTCAGTGTCATTATGTTCTAAATTTTAAAAATGTAACAAGAATACAAAATCACTTTTTGAATTTAATTGAACTGTATCGTATCATGCTATCAATATTAATGAATTTACTAGTCGTACTCGATAAAAAATTTCTGGTTGAGAAATGTTTAAAAGGATTACAATTTCAGAATCAATGTTGATCCTTTGAATTGATAAACAACGCGTAAGTTTATTTTTATATGCAGAAAAAACAATATACCAAGTCGTTTTTTCAAAATGTAGCCCCGACAAAATTAACTGAAGGTCGTAGAATTAAATTACATACAGAAGGATGGGGACTATTAACAGACTATTATTTAGAATCGGTAAAAATTAACAAACACAACTCCGGTGCTGTTTCATCAACTGCAACACTTAAAATCAGTGATAGATCAGGACAAATAACTTGTATCGTGAAGGGACAAACTGTAGGCCTACTATTTGGAATATCTATGAAGGAATGGGAAGACATAGAAGACCTTTGTAAAAATGGACAGC
Organism: Passova gellias; assembly: GCA_018249975.1. Taxonomy (NCBI): domain Eukaryota; kingdom Metazoa; phylum Arthropoda; class Insecta; order Lepidoptera; family Hesperiidae; genus Passova; species Passova gellias. The sequence goes on from DWUN01000098.1 coordinate 7,723, forward strand.
AATTGTTTTTCAGGCAGTTCAAAGAGGGCTTAAGTAAAAACTTCAGATGTGAACAAAAGTTGTTTTATAATTTCTGTATGAGTAACCAGAAATTTGATGTCCTTGTAGCTATATTTCGCAGGTGCATTAATATTAGAAATAAAGATAAGTCAGATGCATTTCTTCAAATTCTAGATCTACGTAAATGTGAAAACCATACTTTAGATTTATACATAAGTCATTTACGTAGTTTAAAATTATGTAATTTTCATCTTGAATAATTTTTTTTTAATATTCACAATATGAAGAACTACTTTTATTATGTAAATTTGTAAATGAAATTATGGTTTTTTTAATATATAATATTATACTGGTACTACTCTTCTTTCACTAAAGTATATTATTTCCTTACACACACAGAGGTTGTTACTATAGTACTTATCAAACTATAAATGTTAAGGATTCTATAGTGTTTTATATGTCCTATGCCTTCCATCCTATAACTAAAGATCTCAGGTCAGAGGAGTACAGACCTCAAGGGGTGTACTCTTAGACATCATATAAGGCATGGTAGATAAAGAAATAAAACATACACCATATTGAAACAATTTCATCAATGGAGGCCATGGAGATTATTTTCAGGGATGTGCATATATGTGTTGCAGCCCACTGGTTGAAATATCTGTTTGATGTACCTCCAGTCCCTTCATTTATCATTGCCATTCAACCACATGTCTAACTGTTGATTAGACGAGTAGCTGAACGAAAGACATTCCTCAGCTAATTGCTTAAATTTCAATTAACTAGTATAACCATCATCTACTGGAAGAAAAAAAATACCTATTATCATTGCTTGTTGATGTTTGTTTACTCTTGGATTGATATTAAGGGATGTTATTTCACATAAAGACCTTATGTGAAATTGTAGTAATTCATTTTAAGTATTGTAACTTACAGTATACTTATATCTAGAGCTTTCTATTGATAGTTTCTTCAATAAACCTAATTAGACAAGAGCATATATATAATCACATTTGTTTATTAATGCGTTTTAATATTAACACAATATAACGAGACCGTAATCATTTGACATTTTAATTGCAACTTTTAACGCGTAGGACGCGATCTGAGTCTGGGTGGTAACTTAAAATTTATAGTGGGCGTTGACATAGAATTATACCAACAATATTTTTTTATATCACCTTTAGTATGTTACGACATAAGGTTGATGCGCGTCGCCCGTCCTGCGCGAACGCAGATGGTATATTAATCTATAGCGCGGCGCGGAGTACCTACTAGCCTACTACCTACTTCAGTAGGCTCTAAACCGGCGCGGTGATTCGACGTTAGTGCGAAATATACTAGTACGTTGGCCTCTAAAATCCGAGTGTAGCTGCAACGATCGAAAAACAAAATTTAACGACACAGTCATGGAAGTGGCGGGTCAATGGCGGCGGGAGTGGGCCGGGACCGCCGAATACGGAAAGGTGAGGCCAGCGACCGGCTACCCTTAAAACAGAAATTGCAATTAAAACAAACACCTTATAGTCCGCTTACAGTTGCAATTGAGATTGTGTATACGATATTTTAAATTCGATCTTTGTTTAAAGGATACTTTAAAGGTGCTCCAGAATGATCAATGATTAACTAACTAGCTAACTAATTTAAAAGATATGTTAGCATACCATGTTAACTTATACTTTTACCAACACCAGTCCATTTAAAAAAAATATTGTTACTGAGATGCGGTCATTGCCAAAAGTATATAGAAGGCATTTCCTTATACAGTGTAAAATTCAGTTACACGATCGGTCGAAACGTGGAGTTTCCGACGATACGTGAAAATCAAACTTTACCTGTGTGCTTTAAAGTCCAATGCCGTGTACCGTCTTCATTCAAACCTGTCTGGTCCAGTTCATCGTGCTTTATTTTTATTACAGATCATACAAAGATACAGAGAGAACTGTTAAATACGCTTTAATTTCGAAAATGTTAAGTTTGGTTTAGACAGCTCCTATAATTAAATTTAGGTTGTCTTTAATTTAGGTGTGCTTAAGTATTTCGTTAAGTTACATTGTGTTGAAAGTTTTAGTTTATAAACATCTAGATAAGATTTTTAACAAAGACATGTTACATAGAAACTTAAAGTTAACGCGACCAATACCATGTAATTAAAAGACCATTGCGTGGCGTTGTGGTGCTTGTTATAAACAATAGGACAAGCATACATGGGTGCGGTTGATTCAATAAACGGTGAAAGTGTTGCAATTTGTTAGAAAGACACTCTTGTTTCCTCATCAATAGGAAGCGTGATCAGATTTTGCATCCATGTTCCATGCTATTCAAGTGGTTCAAAGGTGTTTTGTTTTGATTTGTTTCCAGCTTTGTAATAATATATGCAAATCCACCATTATAAAAAATGATTAGATAGTTATGACAGTTCGATAATTAAAATGAATTAATAAATGTATAAAATAAGGAAGAAGGTATCTCTACTAGATGTAGTCATTGTTTAGTAAGAAAGAATTGCCTTTTACTTTTTGTGACATTGTTTGATTCAGTTGCCTATTGTATTATTACACGCGTTGATGTCTTTTCTTTCGGCAGGAAGTTGAATTATTACAACAAAATGGTGATAAGCACCTAAATTTAAAAAAGTTATCTATGCCTAGTACATTTTGGACTACTGTTTTAGAATACGCTTTAAATGTTCGAGGTACGGTTTGCTTAAATGAAATGTATCATATTATATACTACGAATATTTTACTTAGTGCCATTATATTATACATTTTAATAGTCTTTATTTTTCGCTTATTTTATCTTTAAGTTTACTGTTGTCATCCTTAAATTAAATAGTGAATAACTACAAATAAACATTAGTTCTGAACGCCTCATATCAATTAAAAAAATTGTTTATGTGAATTCGTCACTTCCATTGCGGAAATCCCGCAGCAAAGGTCAGGCCGAGGCTATGATCACGTGCACTGATTTTCATAGGTTTTTTTTTGGTAACGAAGTTATGACAGTTTAAAAAATATAATATATGCTAACAGAATTAAATGGCAGTGAAAATTACTTACAACTAGTTTAAAAATTTAAAAGCCCAAATTGTTTACTTACTTAAAATTAGTAAGTGGGTTTTGGTAAGTTATATGACACATTATCGACTATTTTTCGTTCAGATAATTTTCAATGATACCCCCATTAGGTGAACTTTTACTTATCTTGCAAATCGAATTCCTATAGAAAATATAGCTTTACTTAAAGATAATTAAAACGACTGCATACGTAATAGGACTTCATTTTCAGGAGTATAGATGCAATGATATTGCTAATTGATTTAGATCAAAAAATTAGTAACATTGTGACATACATTTTCCCAGAAACTAAAGAATATATCACGAAATTATTTTTAATATTTTTAAAAAGGTAGATCCATTATTTAGGTACTTCAATATATTTTATCATTCTGACTACCAATGCAAAAATACGATGAATCACCGTATGTAAGTACTCTCAAGATAAAATGGAAAGATTTCCTATTAAAACACTAAGGACATCCACGTATTAACATTTATTAGCATCGTCATCTAAACACGATCGTTTTAAAAGTACATAATAAAATGATTCAAACGGTATATTGATTGGAGAAACCCCGCGCAAATTCTAGTGATTTTAAAATATCATGGACATGTAATTATGACGCTCGTTAATATAAGCAAATGTCGATGACCGGGCGCTTTTTATCCACAGATGCCCGCATAATAAACCTGGCCACATCATCCAATGATCTGCATTTTATATCACATAAGCTCACATTCGTTTTTAAGACGAAACGTTATATATTTATCTATAGAAGCACAGATAAGTGATTAATACTTTGCTCAACTGTGAACAAGTGGGTAGCAGCCTTAAGTCTGGTTGCTTACGCTTATACAGCTGACGTCATACTGTTTCAATCTTTGAAATTTACTGCCTTGATCCATGCCGGTAAAAGGTTAGCGTTTTAAACTATCCTACTTCATACCTACACTATACCCCACAGATTAAACCCAAATATTTTTTTTTCCTATTCTCATTCTAACAATAGAGAATAAGTACATAATGTTTTGCAATTTAAGACATTAAAAAACTATAAACTGAGTTGATTGAAATGGCAACATTATTATTACCTTCATTTTTAGTAATATGAGATTTGTCTCATATTATTCCTATGGGAGCCTATGGTATCAACATACAACACAAACATCACACGTAGGGTACCGTAATTGATAATCACGTGTTCCACTCAGAAGACGCTAAACGCTTTATTCGTGTAGTTTGCAACTTACAACCAGTTACAATTTCATTGCGCCCCCGCAGTAACACGTCACCCGTAACAATAAATACCTCCTTAGCAGTTTATTTCCAATCAAGGTCGAATTGTTGATACTTATTACTTTTTAAATTCTGCTAAATATATTCATTTCTATTTAGCAATTTTCTATTTCTAATTTCGTAGGTTCGTTTGTTAGCTTTGAGTTCTTATGATTGCAGGCATGCATTTCGTTTACAATTATCAAATTGAAGGTCATAACTAAGTAACTTTAACTTGATGATTAATAATGTGAGTATATGAAAACGAAACAACAAAGTTTGTTATTCAAAAATTGTGCCAAACGTTACTGAACAGTTATAACAGTAAGAGGTCATCATAAATCTGGTCATGAATATTTCATGAGCGATTTTATTTGAAAGTACATTGAGCTTAGATAGTTGTTGGTAAAAGCTGCATTGTCCATGCAGGCATAATGTAATACGTAATGCTTAAACAAAGGTATAAAGCTGCGGAATGAATCCGCCTTCCTTAATGCTCATACATTTGCACACATCATAAGTTTATTCCGGTGTAATAAAATCGTGTTGTGTTGTCTGCAATGTGTGTGCTCGCTTTATAAATATTACGTTACGTTGTATATATTTGCATGCGCCGCGGCTAGTAAGTACTTAGATAACAAAAAACTGGGGCAAGCGCGGTAACTGTCGAACCGTGAATAATACGAGTCACATAGTTTAGGCTAGGTGTGGGTAATCATGGTAATACGCGTAAAGATATTAACATAATGTAATATCTTTATCAAATAGCAAATACAACTTGGCAGCCTTCCAAGGCTTTGCAAGCCAAGTGAATGTCACGAGTCTTAACAAGAATAAAATTGTAATTTTGGACATACTTTTTCTCTTTCTATCTGAAATTATAAGATGTATACAGTGTAAGTGATGACAGGCCCTTTGTTGACTCCACCGCGAATGGGTATCCGTGATGGACTTCCTAACGTAAAAAAAAGGTTTGGCCTCAAAGTCTATTTAGTAAAATATTACTGGTCTGTGAATTACACCCATTATGCAGGTAACTGAGGGTGGCGTGACGCGGCAGGTCGCCCGTGCCATGGAGGTGCTGCATGCCAGTGCTCCCGGCGCACGCGTGCGAGTCCTGCGCGCCGCATATCACTCCACAGCCGGTCCTGGCGCGCCAGCTTCCTCCTACTTACTCCACTCTTCACGAAGGGTATCTGATTGTATCTTTATATGTATAATTACTTTTGATACTCAAGAAATCAAATTGTAAAATTAAACTTGTACTTTAAAATCTCGTTATATTGGAGCACAGTTCAGTATTATGTTTAAGTTCCTTTTAATTTTTTTGCAGGTCTTCTCATCCGGGTATAATTTTATAGAACCGGACAAAACACCTTCTAAGCCTTTGGAAATATCATCTACTCCTCTTGAATTATCGCCCGAATTAGGCATTGAAAAAGAAACATATAAGGTCACAGAACCTGACGATTTAGATATATCAGAACCTTCAAAATGGAGGTGCTCAAAAAACATAAATTCAATTCGAATGCCTAGCGAAGAATCGTCTTCTACAGACAATACAAGTGTCGTCGATTTAGATAATAATAAAACAGCTATCAGAAAAAGCGTTGACAAATTTAAAACACAAAGTGATTACAAAGAAACGTCTCCAATTTACTCGTTATTAGATGCACCTGTGACTTTGAGGACTCTTAAGTATAAGTCGCTTTTAAATGGAAGCGATAATTGGAATAATAGAAGGAAAAGTTACAGTTTTGAGGAAACACCACAACTTGACGATAATATTTTGAGAGGCACTGATCCTTTAACAATGGAGTCTTCTACTGACAGTGGTATTTGCAAGTCCAATGAAATCGTCAATGATAATTATAATTCGGAGAATCCTAGGTATGTTGAGACGAAAACTAAAATGAACGACATTCACGAAGAAACATTTCAAGACTGGCTATATAAAAACAGACAAAAACCCTATGTGAATCAAATAAAAACTAACAAAGAACATATCATTAGCGTGCAGCAATTCAATGAAGGGAATGTAACGCTGCAATCTGCAGGAAAAGTGTCGATAACATTGCCAACGTCGTCAAAAACAGAAGACTATCATGAAATCAACAATTCTCGTGTCTCTGATGAGAATGATCGAAAAACTAAAAAAGTTGAATTTTGCAAAACGGAACTTCATTTTGCTGCAGAATCAGGAACAGTAAACATCATAGCTACTGACGAAAAACCACCACCCTCGAATGATTTTAGAAAAAAAAGAAGCATATTTGTACCTATTAATGACAATTATAATAAATCCATAACATTATTTGGCGAGAAAAATGATGTTTTCCAAGTAAATAAAAATGAAAGCTCTTTAAGTTTTATAAGTGAGGTTAATACTATCGATGAGAATACTGCAGCTACAAAAAGTATTCTTAAAAATAAAATTCCGAAACCCAAACCATATCTACTAGGAGAGAACATGGTTTTTGGTGATTCGATAGATCTCATTGGGAAGGAAGAAATAAAAAACAATTTTACAAAACCTACTGGGGTGTCTTTGATAAACAGCCAGTTTCAACCGGAACAAAGATCAAGTAATCAATCGAAGCTAAGTGTTGAAAGCGAAACAAATTGGAGCTCTTATAAAAGTCTCGCTAGTAGGACAAATGAATTAGGTAAGTGATGTTGTAGAGTCTGGAAGTTCCTAATACTTTAGTCAGATAATCTTTGACGGTCTATACTCAAATATGTTTACAAAAAATGAGTTTGATAGATGTAATACTGTACATTTTTAAGACATAATCTCTATTTATAAAACATCACATAGTGTAACTAATAAAAGTTCAGTCTAATAAGAGCTTATAACCTTTCAGGTTCTGTAAATTACGTAAGACCCCATCAGGATGTATATGAGATAACACCGAAAAATCCAGAAATAGAAACAGATATTAACACAACGATTAAAAGTAAGGTGAAAATTTTACAAATGTCTCCAACACCCGTGCGTGCAAAGACAAGGCAACTGCGTGAAAGTGATTTGACATATTTTGGGGTCGCTAAAGTTGGGGAAATACACCATGAAAAAAGAAAACATTCTTTAGACAGTGCATATGACGAAAATAATCTTAAGGAAGAAATACTTCATTCTGTTAAACTTGTGAAATTAATATCAAATAGTGTCGGTAATAGTGAAGCAGATTCAGATGAAGCACCCGATTATGAAAACTTACCTATGAATTATACCGTAACCCCAAAGCCAGCTCCTCGATTATATCCTAATAAATCTAAACCATTGAACACAATATTGGAAAAACAAGATGGAGAGACTAGTATTTTTCAATCTCGACGATGTAAACTGAAAAAAGAAGCATTAACTTCCACCAGTAGGAGTTTATCAGCACCGCCAAAGGTAAATAGACAAAAGTCTACTGAACGAACTTCTAAAGGACATTGGAAGCCTAGTCAATCGAATATTTCTTCAATATCAGAGTAAGTACAAAACATTCGATTTAAAGATACTAAAATGTCCATTCGCATTTATATTAAGTTACATTTCCATGTTCAAACTGACTACGTTTAATTTATTAATTATTGTCATACCTTGTTCACATTTGTAAATTGCACCTTACCATAAAAATATGTAAAAAAATGCTATCTTCATAAGTAATTTAAATTATTACGTAAGTTAATGTAAGTCAAGCTTATATTTATTTAACGGTGATATTTCTTTTTTAGAAACAAAAGTCGTACAGTAGAAAAATGTCAAAAAACGAAAATCTCAGAAAGCAAAGTTCCTGAAAGTAGTATATCCGAAAGGCCACTTTATGTAAATATTCATATGAGAAACACTAAAAATAATCCAGTCGAAGAAAATACCTATGGGCAAAGAAAACAGCTCAATAATCAACAGAAAAATACCGATAAGAAGCATCTATTTCCGAACAATGATTCGAGGCATATAAAACGCATTTCCAACAGTGACAAAACAAATGATGACAGTAATGTTATGGTGAAGCAAAAACATATTGATAGAAAAAGGAGTAGTCATAGAACCAAAATTCTAGTGACACCAGAAAATTCGCCAAGTAAAAGTAGTGAAACTTCTAATAAAAATTTAAATGTGGAGAAAAAGTTATATAATGGAAGTAAAACTGTGGGTCCTTCAACTCAAAGGCATCGCTCGAGTAAAACGGTGTCTAAGGCTGATAGTCAAGGATTTGTAACGGGTGTTAAGGATTCATATATTGGTAGAGATAATAAACAAATCGTAAAACCAATTTCAGAAACAGATACAGAAACTAAAAACATTCCAAAAAGAATCCATAAGTCATCCGCAGATGTTTGTAATAGTAAATCTCAAATAAAAGATAAACAAGACGAATATACAAAAATTACTTCATTGGATGTAAAATTGTCGCAAACAAAACCTAATAAAACGGAGAAAACTGAGAACATCCAAAAAAATTCAATACGAAGTAAATATGTCATAAACTATGACGACCAAAATGGTACAGTATCATCGGTATGTAAAATTAGATCGAGTCATGGATCACCAAGAATGAAAAATGTTATAAATTATGAAAATAACGAAAATTTGAGGGGCAAAACTGTGAGAAAGACCAGTAGCTCAAACAAGAACGATATGCGTAAGTAACTGTAATAGACATGATTTAATGAGTGACCTTAAAACTTTTTATACAAGAATCAACGTGAACACGTTTCAGTGAAACTTCCAGAAGAACGTCAAAAATCAAAAACTCGTGGGCGACAATCATGTCAAATATTGTAATGTGAAAGAACGACTACCTAGTTCAATTTAGGAAGATAGTCTAATAGACAGTGTCACATCAATAAATATTTTATGATACATAATTCCTATACTAAACTATTAATTTTTAACTATGTGAGTTAACTGATCTCTGATTGTAAAAATGTCTTGTAATATGTATTTAATTCGTTTGCTTATTTTTATCGCTTTAATCTAACATTGTTTTAATCGAAGATTAATCATTGAAAAATACATTTGATATTTGCGGATTTTTTTATTATATCTCAAAAATGTAATTACATCTTACACCGTTGTCAGTGGATCTCTATCACATTTGCTCACTTCCACCGTGACACAGTTATCTAATCTAGCCTGGAGAACATCTGCGAAGCCTCGAAGAAAACCTCTCTCAGAATCAGAATGATTAGTTAATATAACTGATGTTGCTTTCTGCGTTGCGTCCAAGATGTCATGATGTAGCATCTCACCTGCAAAAATAAACATTAAAACTGAATGTATTTTTACGATTACAGACATAATGTACCTTCCATGTACACTACATGGGAAAATTAATTAAAACAATAATTTAAATTCTAAATGTTACGGTTAACATACTTTAATACAGAGTCCTGGGCATTAATAATCACGTAAATTTTATGACCAAGACGTTAAATTACTATTGACAAAAAAATAAATATGTATGCATACCGGTTAAGAAAAGGTCAACATTCGTAATGCCTTTCAGGACAGAGGCTCCTGAGCCAGCACAAAGCGCTACTGTTTTGATATGACTGTCTGGCGACTTATTTTTGCCGACTGCTAATCGTAGGTGTTTCAGGCCCGTCAGAGTTTTTATTTTTAAAATTGCTTCATTTAAAGTGATGGTGTTTTCCATGCGTAACAGTCTAAAAAAATGTTTTCAATAGAGAGTAGTAATCTGCGATATTAACACAAAATTCACTGCGGAAAAATATCGTTAAACTTATACATGTAGTTGGTAGGTATTACGTTTATTGTTAGCGACACTAAATAGAGCTCCGATGCAATCCTAGGAACTATTGAACAAGTTTCCCGTCGAACCAGTTTTAGAAGTGAAACGACGTAATTTTAAGGCGGCTGTTTTTTTGTGTCATGTCTCATTGCCATTGACTAAGAGTTCAATAATTAAATATGGCCCGTTCATGGTGGCTTGCGTAATACGAATTTGATCAGAAATATTTTGTTTAAACCTGAAGAGTTGAGAGTTAAGAGATACGTCGAAACACAATGTCGCATTAAAACGGGCAAATGCGTGCGCATGCACTTTATTTATTTCTTTATTTTCGTATTAAGTTCCATACTACACATATCTATTGCTTACCTTCCTGCACCAATGTTAGGATCATCTCTAGGGACAATAGGTTGAGACTGAGCAAAGGGGAAGGCAGAAGCTAACCAGTCATTGATACCTCCTTGCACACTATCCCAGCTTGTATGTGGAGAATACATAGCAATTTGCTTTTCTAATAAGAATGACACTATTCTCTCCTTCCAAGACCTGAAACAGATTTGTCAAATTTTACATCGTTTTTCAATATGCAAAAAGTATTAATAAACACATTGGTAAAGCCATTACCTTTGTGTCACCGAAGTCAATGGTGAAAATATGGGTGGATGATATGATATAATCATTTCAGCGCCATTATTATTTGCCTCTGCAGCAACGTCTTCAGTTAAGTCATTGGTTAACATTATCTTTGTGATCGCCCTGAAAAATAAATCTCTTAGTTAAGTTTTATAGTTGTCGTAGCTGGATCTAAGAATTGATCACTTCGGATCCAATAATTAATCATTCATGTTCGATCTGCTACTGCCAAAAGCTTGTTTGGTTAGCAATTCTATATTTTCAAAAGTACGATAAAATTAAAAAAAAATAATAAAAAATAAAATTTACCATTACCCTTTGGACAATAAAGTACTTGACTTAAAAATGGTAGTTTATATAAATGGAATTTGAAATGAATTGAAGTCCTACATACAAGTACATCGGCTACAGATTATAATATAACAAAGTTATATGAGAATGGTTCAGATTATTGTGTTGTACCTAACCTGCCAATTCATCTTTGTAGTCTAGGTTTTCACAAATGCTTTAAATACAAACAGTTATACTTAAAAAAAAGCCCCTTGAATTCTTAAACATCCAATATACCTTGGTGTGTAAGGCTCCACCAACAAGCCTGTATTATCCCAACTTTCAGCAAGCTGCTTGGGTGCAAAATTCTCTAATACAGTTATCACATCAGATAACTTAACTCCCATTTTTTCTCCGCTTGACATTTTTTGGTTAGAATAATATAACTTTAAATAAGGTTGTTTGTTGAAAACTAGCCTTTGCAGTTTTAAAATCATTAGATGTTGCAGTATGACTGAAATATGAAAAGAATAAATGTCTATCAATTTAGCATACACTTGTACATATCTAAAACTCACATTGATTTAAAATATGAACCAAAACTACATACGCCATAAGTAGAAGTGATTGTGACTATATTAGTTATAAATTGAATCAGATTGTAACAGCTCAACTTTTTATTGTATAGATTTACAAATACATGTAACTAAACAATTCACAATTAAACAATATATTCTATTAGTACACATTGAATATAACACTTCCTGTAATCTTATAATATAATAGAATATAAGCTATTCAGTTAATTGCCATATCCTTATTTCCCCATCATCACTGCATGAGAGCAGTTCTTGATTTCCCAATGGATTCCATTTAACACAATTAACATCTTGAGAATGTGCATTCTGCTTCATATTGATGAGCTCGAAAGTAGGTGCGTTAGGATCTGAGCCATCAGATTCTTTGAATATCCTTATTATATCATCACCACAAGCTGTAGCTATGAGGTCTGTTTTCTGGCACCAAGCTATATCATATATAGCTCTGGTATGAAATCCTGACAATGTACATATACATTTCCAGGTAGAGTCTCCTTCGGGTACCATTATTCCCTCGGGATTTCCTGGCTTATACTCTTTCCATATTTTTAGTTTTTTATCATCACTAACTGTGGCCAGTCTATCTCCCGTCTTGTCAAATGCTAAGCTCCATACGGTAGACTCATGTGATTCAAGGGTAGCAATGCAAGCCCAGTCATTATCCAGTGGATCTTCTTTATACAGTTTGACAGAATTATCATATGATGCTGAGGCCAAAATGTCTAAAGTAGGATGCCATATCACCTATAAACAAAAATATTTAATATATTGTTTTCTTCTAACAAGCAAATGAATAATAACAAGAAACTACTGACTTTTTTAACATCCTGATTATGAGCATTGAGGACAGCTTCACATACATATTCATCGTCACCGGCTACTTCCCACACCCAGACAGATTTATCTCGTCCACAAGTTGCCAGTAGCTGTCCAGATGCTGACCATGCAACACTTTTCACTTCATTTTCATGGCCCTCCAGAGTGGCATTGCATTCAAACTGACCTATTGACATATCATATTTGTATAATCAAGATGTTATGATGATAATAAATAACTTTATCTTAAAATACACACCACTTTTCTTATCCCAAATAGCTGTGGTTGCATCAAAACTAGCTGAAGCCAGGAAGTTTCCACAAGGCGACCATGCTATCTCTCTTATAGTCCGCTGGTGACCATCCATCAATACAGTTTTAACTGTCCAGTTCGATCCTTCTTTATTCCATAGTTTTATTAACTTGTCTTCTCCACAAGATGCAAATATTTTTCCAAGAGGATGCCATGACACATTCCAGACGATGCCTTTGTGCCCAGACAAAATGCTCAGCAATTCTAATTTTGCCATTTTATCCTGTTAATTATTAGTAATTGTTTATAAATACAGGAACAGAAAGAAGAGATGTTCAATTATGAAATTAACAAAAATAACAATGTAAATTGAAATTGGTAACATGTAAGAAATATTACCATTTTAATCTATCATAACATCTAACACATTTAAATATTTAAATTGAAATATTTAACATTAATGTTATTTCAAATTTTTTAATGTGCCAGTAATGCAGATTGCAAGGGATATAGAATAGCTAACATTGCTGCGAGATGATATACACACAGAGCCCCTCATTAATAAAAATTACAAATTTTTTGTGTGAACTCTGTTTAGAAAATTATCTGAATATATAGAAAATAAAATAAATTATTTTAGATCTAAAGTTTTTAAAACCATATTTATAAAATGATTTAATAAAATTTTAAACATAAAAATATACAGTACAATATATTTACAAACTAACATTTGTCTTGGAAAACTTGATGAACATTGTTACCAACAGAAAAACAAAAACTTTAATTAGTTTTATATGCAATAAACTTGGGATGAAGATCACTTCAAGTGGCAAAAGAGGTTTATCGAGACCTGAGCTATGGAAAATTCTAAGTATCTGCCTATCCTTATGAGAAGTAGGTGTAACTGTATTTCTATAACAACTTATAAAATGACATCTGCTTTCACTGCCTCTCTATTAAATTAATTTTCATTAAAATAAGTACATCATTTTTAATGTTACAATGAATCGGACTTGTAGTTAATGTTACATTTAAATTATTAGTTTGTCTGTACATTTGATATTTAAACATTTATTTTATCTAATATGTAGGTACAGACACATTATATTGAATATAATATTAGTTTGGTTATTATAAAACAGTTGAAACCATTTAGTAATTTCACATTGCTTGAATAGTTCCAGGTTAAGTACAAGATCACCATTTCATTCGTGTTATTTTAACTATTGTACAGTTAGTAGATTTAAAAGGCTTGTATAGCCTGTGATGTAAATAGTTGCACTCCTTAGTAAGCTGTGAATATTATCATACTTCAAATAAATTTCAATGATACACGAACAAAATTCATTCAACTAATTTGTACAGTACTAGTGCTGCAGTATTTATCATAGCCTACATTTTTTTAAGTTAACATTGAAATACCTCTTTTTATGAGTTTAAATAATCACTAACAATCAGACATTACTCATTGCAGTCCAATTCAAAATTATCAGTAACAAACATTGTAACAAATCAACAAAATTAAATACCTAGTATTGTGTCTACATTTTACAGAATTCAGATGTTAAACGATAAGCAAACAACTTACACAGCCTTAACGGCAAGTAAAACAACTTTACAAATTGAAGGCATATTTTTTATAAAAAGTAATAGTCAACATTCGTTTCCAATTAATTACCTTGTTGCTAGATGAAGTCAAATTTTCTCAATATTAGTAGAGCAAAGACAAGCAACACGATAATAAAAAAATAAAAATACGATGTGATAGATGTCAAAAACGATTGCCTTTGGCAGTACCAATACCATTACGGCATTAGATGAAAATATCGATATTTATATAAGAAGCTAAAAAGTATTTATAATTGAAAATATCGCCAGTTTCAAACTGATATTATCAACAATTTAAGAATTTTGCAAAAAACGTTTTTGGAATTGGGTAAATTAAGAAAACATTTTATTAACTTAACTCGCATTTCCCAATAATTTTTCAATGGAACTTATAAAAAATTTAATTTTGATAGTCTTTCCTCGAGTTGGCCAGTTATTTATTAGGAATACAACCGCAGTCAAATAAAAACAAAGAATATTTCGATATTGTTAAAATTGTAAAATCGATATTATTTATACTATTGAAAATTCGATATGTCGTTGCATCGTTAATCATAGATAGTTAATAGTTTAAGACAGCTCGTTTATCATTTCATTTCATTCAATTCGTATTCCTAACTTTCAAATGAGAAGTTAAATATTTTACCGGGTAATATATTTATTGGTTAGGTACCACCCATATATTAAAAACTTATATATTCTAATCCAAATACCGTACTGTATCTTGGTGTGACATTAATTATATCTATTTAGTTTTTATTTAATCGGCCACAAATGGAAAATAATGACCAAATAGTACCTCCTCACCTAAACGCCGAAGTGTATCGTACCGATACAACTGGCACTGTTGATCAATCCTACTGGGAGTATATTCGTTTTCATTCAGGTATGTATCCACTTATAAATATCATTTTTAAAATGTTTTCAATTGACATAGAAATAAACTTAAATATTGCACCAGCATGAACGAATAGTTTAAAAACAGTATTGTAACACTAGAAAGAAAATTGCATATTCTAAATAGCTTTTGATGTGTTGATAAATACTAAAGACAAGTTAGTTATTGTCTGCTCTGAATTTTTTGAAAGTAGGTAGGTACCTTTATTAAATGTTAGGTACCTTTATCAAGTGGTTCTTATGAGGTGTTTATTCACTGTAAGCTGTCAAAAAGGTTGCATTTTATTGATCCTTCTCATATAACTTCTTACATTTATCCTATATGCATTTTTACAAATCAACATAATGTTGATACTGGTTGACGGAGGAGTCAAGAGTCTCCGAAACCGGCGTGTATGCATGAAGAGAGTGATGAATGTAGACCAAGCGCATCAGGTTTGCAAGGACAGAGATATTTGGTACTCAGTGCTTTCTGCCTACTCTATTCGGGACCTGGCGTGATGTTACGTATATATGCATGTAACATAATGTTGTAGACACACCAAGTATAGATATATTATGTTTGTCTGACATTGAAATATATAGAAAATTCAAAGTCAATGTGATTGAAAGTGTTTTAATTTTAATTTCAGATGGTACTCTACTAATAGGCTGTTCTGAACTAACTGGCCGCTATTGGGATGGTGGAGTTATTGTGGGAACCTTACCTGAATCAGGTACTGATATTAGCAGCTCCACTAAGAAGGCCATAACATCAAATAGCGGCACAGCTGAAGGATTTTTCGTAGAGGATTCAAATAGGGTATATACAGGTTTCAGATTTATGCCTATGGTTTTTATGTTCTTAAGATAAAACACTATATGAATCAGAAAAGAAAGTTTGTATTGCTTACCTCATTGCTTTTGTATTTGCAGATATTATTATGTGAAGACAGTGGAGCGTTAAGTATTTGGTCTTGTTCCGATGATGTGTGGAAGCTTTGGCTGGGTGAAATGTCAGTGGCTGAACATGATGATGCAATCTTGGCTGCAGACTGCCTCGTGCCCCATAAAGAATACATCACTGTTGGAGCTGACGGAGGAATCAAGGTGGAGTGCTGTTATTACTTTTTTGATGATCAAATAGCTTACTGTATTGCTTATTATGGAATGATCTAAAACAATTTAAAGTCTAACTCTAGCTTTTAAAAGTAATAATCACATATGGCATTTTAGTCAGAAATCGTTGACAATAATTTTTTTAACAGAACAGTTTATGATATACATATATGTATTTTTTAAGCCTTTTATTTGCATTTGCATTTGTATTTTTATTTTTATTTGCATTTGTATTTTTTGAAGGTTTGGGATGTGTCTAGAATGATGTCTGTTAGAAGTTACATTGGTGCCCACAGTATGGCCATCAATGGGGTTGCCGTTCAACCAAAATCATTTACAACTTTTGTGACTGTATCTTCAGACCAATATGTCTCCCTATGGAATGATAATACTGAAAAACCTGTCTGTGGTTAGTGTGCAATAGTTATTTATAATAGTGAACATAATATTAATATGTGACAATTGTATATCATGATACAAAACATGACACAAGTATTTATATATATATATATATATATATATGTAGTTCTTTTTAATATTACAATAGAGGCTTTTGATGGACTGTTTCTACCTGTCCTGTGTACATATTTAGTTTTGCTATTCATGTTTACTTCTGTGCTGCGTATAAGTAAAATCTTTACATAGTATAAAACAAAGTCGCTTCATACTGTATGTCCCTATATATGCTTAGATCTTTAAAAGCACACAATGGATTTTAATGCGGTTTGTTTTAATAAATAGAGCGAGTCAAGAGGAAGGTTTATCTGTATAATAACATATACTATTTAGTAGAGAAATACTGTTATAATTTATATTGCAGAATAACGTTTGCCAGGTCAGTTAGTAATCTATAAATAGAAAATAGAAAATAAATAAAGGAATAGATAGTAAGTTGTTGATTTCATTGCAGATTTATTAAAGAATGACTGCGGCCTGCGGTGTGTTCAATGGCTTGATGAAAATAAATTAGTGTTTGGAGATGAAGCGGGCATGTTGAGATTAGTGGATATCAGAAATCCTGAAGCAGCCTTGAATTTGACTGAATTTCCGGCTGCCATTCATAAAGTTGTTATCCACTCTGAGTAAGTTTGATGAGATCTATATATTGGCTGTTTCATGATAATAGTGACATAAAATTCTATTTACATAAATTCTTGGTTCATGTATTAATTGTAAACTAAATTACCTTTTATTTTCTATTGCACTTTACTGACACACCGGGGCAGAGGTCCAGTTAATGGCTCTTGCCTAATAAGTCCAGTGTAATATTTGTCTAGGTAACTTTTTTGCCGTCAACAACACCATTTTTTCAAATTTTCGTACTTCTTATACCAACTTATTCTTCAATTCTATTACAGGTCAAGAAAAGCTGCCGTGTGTTGTGACAACAAATTTGTGATGGTTTGTGAAATTTCTGAAGATGATAAATTTAAAATTATCTACAAAAATAGAGATAAGCATACAAATTATGTTAGAGGATTAGCGTGGAATTTATCAAATGAAAATATCTTGTATTCTGTGGGATACGATGGCGTGCTGAAAACGCATGATATAACAAGTAACGATGTTTACTGAAACAAGCTTTACCTCTCACAATACCGAAATGAAACATTAAACAAACTAGTTAGATAGATTCTATGTAAAAGTTAATTATGAAGTTTCATTGCTTTGTGCTAAATGTATTCAATCACTCATATTAGGGAATGTCTCCATATTAAGTGGCCCGTTTAGGGGTCTTCTTTGGTCATCCTGTAGAGATGCTCTGCGGAGCTATATTCAAATTGATTATGGTAAGCAGCGTTCAACGCTTTTTACTCACAGTTGGCAACACTGACGCACATATGCCGGGACACTGGCTCGAAAGCATTATTTATTATCCAGAGCTGTTAATGAAATTATTTAAAAATTTATGAATTACTAAGTGAAAGTTCGAAGGGGTGAGAGGGGGTCTCGGTATATATATACACACTACAAGTGCTCTCAGAAATGCACTAATAAAAAAATGAGTGTCAAAAATGGGTCACGTAGTATGGGTTATCATTTCTTGTATGGGTCCTTGTTCTTATAAGTAAGATTAAGTTTAGATATAAGTATCAAAATAAAGACTACAATCAGCAATAAAATTGTGTTTTCCTGAATATTCTACAGGACATTTAATTTAGCGTCTTATTGAATATTCAAATTTTGCTCCTCTTAAAACTTAATTGATATAAAATACCAGTTTTTAATCTATCTATGCACCCATTATAATTTAAAATGGAAATGGCTTCCCCCTTTCGACGTCACTACCCAATCCTGGGATCTCTGAATCGCTCATGTTCTCGCCATCTTCCTCTGGTCATCAGACCATTTGGATTTTATTACATGTTTAAATCAAAAACAGGGAAAACAAAAGAAACATTAAATGCTCAAGAATTTATTAATGGATAAGTACAGTGAAGAACGGACGTGTCATAGGCAGCAAAGCGTTCATTGGGCAGAAGGCGAGGGGGCGCGGTGGTCGGGCGAAGCGGTAGGCGACGAGCCTCGGCGCGACAGAGCTCCAGGGCTCTTCAGTCGCACCATTGTATCCAGGTGCCGGAATCTGGAAAGCATGCTGGCGTAAGTAAAACGGGCTATTAGTCCAGTTTGTTGTTTATTAAAGAATTTTAGAACTATGCTTGTTTAACCTAAGCATTGTTTGTACTGTAGATAATTCTCACTAATTCGCTTTTAGTTTAGGAGTGCCCCCTATCCGTCAGTAGGATTTAACACCGAAGTGTTCTGTTTATACTATAGTGACGTAATAATAACAAACCTTAATGGCAAGTCGTTAGCATCGTGGTCCACACTTTGGAAGAAAAATGCAAGCGGCCAGCTGATCCATGACGATTGTTTCCTAAAAAAAAATACATATAATTGATACTGTAATTAATTGCTAGGGAAAGAATAAACAGATAATATTCAGAACACACAAAAACTCAGTTCAAGCCCTTAAACTTTGAACATTTGTAATGCAAGAAATTACAGTTAATTTGTGTCAGTGGTCTGATTATGACACTTTTCATTTTTGTTAGAACTTGATTTGAAGAACTGGTAAAATTTACAATTAATTACATTTATATACGAGATTTCAAACTCACGGTGTAGACGGCATTTGCACGGAGTCGGTGTCGGAAGGCGTGTCGGGCGTAACGGGCGCGGCGGCGGGCGGCGGCGAGCACGGCGTGCTGGGCACCGGCGGCGGCGTCTTGTTGATGGCGGGATTGTAGATCTTCGGGTCGCTGACCATGCGAACGAAGAACGAGCGCTTGTGCGCTAAAGCGGCGCGGTTGCGGCGGGCGCGCTCCTCGTTCAGGTCCTGGATTGAACAATTATTGTGTGGTCAATTCATTCAATTAGTACGGTTCATATGCGTACTAATAATATCGTATTTTATGATTGTATGCTTAACTTCCAAAATCTTTCTTAAAGTTTTAGATTCAAGCCCCAACATTTGTTTATTATTTCAAAGGATCCAGGAGACACTGACCATCACAACAAAATAGTATAGAAATCACTGTTACGAGTGAATGCAATACATTTGCTGTATAAATGAATAGCAGTTTCGTTTTACTAATACATAGTAGAATTTTTACTATACCTACATCAGATTCAGCAGTTAATCTTAATAGGCGTTTGTTCAATTTGAAGTGAGAATGCTGGTGAGAAGGAAAAGACTTTTTAGACATGTATTTTGCGTAAGCCTACTTGTAAGCGCAAGGTAAACTTATAGAATAGATAAATGCCGTTGTTAACTTCTTTTCAGAACGATTTAAAAGAAAACAAGTTACATTATGGACAATTAAACAAGTCATGGTGATCGTGGAATATCGTCGTTATTGAAAACAAAGCTATAATAACTTTTTATTATTTGAACAACGAATAGTAAAAGTATTATAACGACATTTTCAGCATAAATCGATTTTTATTGTGTACTTATATACGTTTTTTTTGTGAATGAATCACACTCGGTAAACCGACCGATCTCATAGCGGATCATAGAAAAAAATCATCGCACCAAAAATCATGTAGGTTTCTAGGTTATAGGTATACGAGTACACCCGCCATTATGCTGGTTTTTAATTGAAGTGTTTTATGACACCAGTGTAAACTCACCCTTTCTTTATCCGGACCTTCCAATAGTTCGGTAGCGAAGTCCGAAATTATATCCCAAGCTATTTCTGAATAAGAAAATGAGGTTTCCATTCATAATTGAAATCAAACTCAGTTCATTAATAAATATTTGTTAGTGACACACAGCACTTTAAAAATAATTATTTTAATTTTTAAAATGCTATGTGTTAAAAGAACAAAGCCTGTAGGTATATTGTAACTTAAGTTTATAAATCGAAAGCCGCTCACATAAAAGCAAAAAAAAATTCAACATAATGTAAGATGTAATTGATTTACTACTTTTCCCTAATCATAACATCAAATAGTAAAAATAACATAAGAGAAATTTTGTGACTTCCAATGAAATAAGCGGCTTCGACAGCTGTCTACGTTAAATTTTCTTCTTACTACCATTATAGTGTGTTTCTTAGATATATAGAAGTATACAATACAGAATAGTAGAAAGAAAAATACACGATACCAATATCTTCACGCGTAGCATGTTGGTGTACCACGCAGAAACGAATTACGAAGTGATCGCGAACAGACGCCGGCACCATATGGGTCTTGCCAGATGCGTTAATATTGGTGAGAAGTTTTTTGTTCAGCTCATCAATTTGTTCCGGGGTCTCATCGGGACCGCCGACGAGGCGGAAACAAACCAACCCCAACTGTTAACAAAATAATAGTAGGTACAATATCTATAATTGTATGTTGATAAATGTTAAGTGGATACTAAATGTGTCAGTTACCTTCACTTGGTTGCAGACTTCAAATCGTTCGTCCTTCTTGACCAGTTTCTCAAAATATTTGGCCAACTCACAGTGCCGTCGGACGTATTTTTGCAGTCCACTTATACCGTAGCTTCGCAACATGAACCATAGCTTCAGAGATCGAAAACGGCGGCTAAGTGGCACGCCCCAGTGTCTGTAGTCAATTGCGGTGTGATCGTAGCAATGTTGTAGATAGAGGGGATCTACAACGAGTGCCGAGGTAAGCAGGTAACGATTTGTGACCCACAAAAGGGAACAGTCGAAACTTGTAAGCATCAGTTTGTTGGGATTTGTGTTGAATGAATCCGCATATTCAATACCCGCTAAGTGGTACTTGTGCTCTGGGCATAGAAAAGCGCTACCGGCATACGCGGCGTCTACGTGCAACCACACGCTGGGGAATTTCCGCACGATGGGACCGATTTCGGGCAAATTGTCAAACGAGCAGCAAGAAGTTGTTCCTAAAGTGGTTGCGACGAAGAAAGGCACGAGACCCGCTTCCTCATCTTCTTCCATTGCCTGAAAATATTTACGTCTGTTTATTTAAAATTTAGTTTAAAATGCAAATTTACTATTAATCTAGTTACTTTAAGTTATGCGCACACTGAAAATGTTTTTTTTTTTGCATTCAATATAATAAATAGCTAATGATAGTTCCTAAAATCGTTCTCTGTAAGCTATCGTTTATCAGAGTTGATATATTCGATACCTACTGTACCTAGATATAAAGAGATCACAAAGAGACCAAAACTAAAAAGAACTATCTATAAGTTAATAATTAAAATACGCGAGAAATGCCTATAAATATTGCGTCATAAAAGCGGTCTTTAATAAGAGGTTCGAATCGTGAAATTCAGTATTTGCGGCATAGAAAGTCGCGCACAATGGCAGCCCGGCTCGCCACGAATTTCCGGCATCCCTGGCGAGTCATTAAACGCTCGACGGCGAAGCGACGCCTCCAGGACATCACACCCATTCGGCTAGGGCTGTGTTTCAACTCCTAAAGTATTCCAAACACAAACGCCATTTACCTACTACCCACTAAACTTTAATCCTTTTATGACTTCCTTGAAGTGGTTTTTTGTACGATTTGAAGTTGTTACTTTCTGTAATCCAAGTAGTTGTTGAAATTCAAATATGCAAGTGTTGGTAAGTTACCCGTATCTCATCATTGACCCAACAATTTACTATTATTCCATATTTGTTACAATTAACCCGTAACCGTGGCCGGTCAATTATAATTAATTTATATAGGAAACCGAAACAGCTCAGCAACCCTATTAAATTTTCAATATATACGAGTACGTCTCTTACAAGTTTATATAACAAAGTATATTTTGCGTTTGAAATAACAAAGATATAGGAATTCCTTTAAATTAGTGATCGTAAAAAAGATAACCCATTTTTCTATTTTTATTACACTTAAGTTCTATATCTAGCTCAAGTTCTATGTCTGACAACTCCATCAGCCCAGTCAATTTTAACTTCATTATTTGCCTGTCTTGGAACTTAATTACTTCCTCAACCCTTACCCATTTAATAAAAATAAGCTTCCAGGTCACGCAGAAGACATTTCATTTTTTATACAATTGACAATTTTCTATAAGATAATGAATGATTTTTAGTATGGAGAGAACTGAAGGGCTGAAGAACAACATGGCTTTTTTCGCGAAAAATCACATTTTAATCAAACAATAGACAGCATTACGAGTGCCATAACGGTATGACGTGTGAAGAAAATAAATTCCTTCAAACCACGTGGGCAAAGCTGCCGTGGGGTAAAAGCTATATAAAAACATAAGAGTATTCAAAAAACTAATATTGATGATACTCACTTCCTTTAAAGTTTCGCCTCTCAAGCTGCCGTGTTCATCGGGCTGTAAAATGCGCATCTTAACGAAACTGATCATCGCGGCCTTTTCCACACAGGAATGTGCCTCTTTCGAACAATATGCTATAAGTTTAGATAGGAGTAGGCCTTCGTCAACAGTCGGGAACTGTTGCTTGAGCCGCTTGATGCCGGCGGCGCGCGCTGCCAACATCGACACGAGGACGCATTCACTCGCTGATCCCTGTACCAATGAAATTTCTGTACGGTGTGCGTTTTGTTCTTTTACTCGGTAAAAATGTTTGTATGTTTGCAGCCTTACCTCGATGACACCGCCGCCTTTGCTACCTTCTTCGAGCGCTAGAAAAGCTGGCGGTAAGCCGATAGCTTTGCCTGTAATTATATAAATCGGTTAAAAGGAGCAGCTTCATAAATAAGAATACGTAGGTCTCATAGGTACTCAACACTATTTTTTCTTGAAACACATTAATTAAACCTTTGTGTCTTGATATTTTGTTTATAATTAGGTATTGGGGCCACAATCAGATAGAGCCATTGCTTACCCATCCAATCCAGCATTATTATCTCCAATTCCGTACACGCAGGACTCGCAGCCTACAAGTTGAAACAATTTTAAATCATAAAATATTGTGCACATTTAAATTTATAATAATAATAAATAATTAGGATACAGACTTAAAACAAAATACACTGATCTAAAATTATAATAAAACTAATTTTGAACTTCACAAAAACATAATATCTTTAAAATATGCAATTATAAAATAACTGAAAATTTTACTAAGGATGATCAGACTAAATACATGGGTATTCAGTATTCTACTTCCTAAATATACACACATCACATAGGTAATAAATTTTGAGAGCTCTCTTTATCCTCAGTAATGTTAAAATTCAATGTTTAAAAATTAGTAGAACACAGACGTAATAATTCAGTGGGTATGGTGTGTACAACCCTTTTGTTAGCCCACTGCTGGACCGGGTCTCCTCTCATAGTGAGAGGGATTTAGGCCATAGTCTACCACACTGGCCAAGTGCGGATTGGTAGATTTCACACATCTCGGAAATTATTATATAATTTATAACATCGCTAAGGTATGCAGGTTTCCTCACGATGTTTTCCCTCACCGATATAGCAAGTGATATTTAAATTTTTACTTATAAAACGCACGTAATAAATCAGAGGTGCGTGCCAGGATCGAACCCAGACCCCCCGGAGTGAGAGGCTG
>DWUN01000099.1:0-31960 GCA_018249975.1 Passova gellias
TTATTATAATCGGTTAAGTGGTTTAGGAGTCCATTGAGGACAAACATTGTGACACGAGATTTATATATATTAAGAATGAGTGATTAATGTTGAAGAAGCACGTCAAGTCTGAAGTATATTTGGCATTTAAGTATCTGGACTTGGTGGTATAATAGCAACGAGATTGGCAGTAAAATGGCTGGTTTGAGCACCACAGTATACAGAACGGTATTTTTTTTGCTGGGTCACGACGAAGCTAATGTTACAAGCTGATCGTCACTTTCTGGGACAGCTTGTATATACATAGATATAGATTATGATCCTCACATTTATACAATTCCAACAAGTCCCCGCAATTATTACGTGGAATGGAGTTTTAAAGAAATCATTAATAGAATAACAGGAGAACATATTTTAGGTTTGATTTAAGGAGAGAATTATCCGATCAGCAGCGGTTACTTCACCAACCATTAGTTTTAAATACGGACATTGTGTGAAAAGATTGAATCAGTGGTGACATTATTTGACCACTTTTGGCTAAGTACTGCAGCGTGTTACAGTTTGAGAGCAGTTTAAATCGATTTGGGCGGACTTGTCGCCGGACTGCCGTCCAAATGTTTGTCCAAAAGAATTTTCATTACGGCCCGCGAGGGTGACCACACGTCACGCTCTTGCCCTTCTCACTGAATGCGTTTGTATTGCTACCTTCGCATTACTCAGCATATTATTAGAAATACTGTTGTCCCTTTTTGCGTTACTGTTAACTGTAGACACGTATAACTAGGTGTTTAATATTTTAAGACTTTGTTTCTTTAACATTTCAAAAGAAAATGTTGTCAGTTTCGCATGCGCTCTAGGGAAAAGGCTCAATTATTTTGATATTTAATACTTTTTTTAAATGTCTAAATATGCCTGAAAGATGTATATACAGAAAAGTTAGTCGGAATACTTGCAAAAAAATCTCTGGATTTCGATAACTGCGCCACCTGCCGGGTCCAAGAAGAACCATCCAAGTTACTCTATAAGAACACAATAAAAGATCATCTAAAAATATACATTTAGGAGCACAGCAATAAACAAATATAATTGTCTTATTATATTATATCATTAACATTTATGGCGCAAATTGTTTTAAATAGTTCAGAAATTCTCAATAAGCTACATAGAAAATGTTTACAAACTATCTATTCAATTTCATGGTAATTATTACTGTAATGGCTATATGCAAAGCCGTAACGATGCCTGCCTGCAATTTCCTCAATATCATTGTCAGCAGAACACGGAAGACAAATAGAGGATCACCGAAACGAAATAATGCTAAAATAAGGAATATGTAAAGTGGAAACGCGGAGGTGGAATCAATACTTGCACGTAAGCGGGGAGAGTTGGCGGATTACCTCAGTGCATTTTTTGTTAACGACATTCTCTTTTACATCATGTCAGTCTCATCATATGACTCACTAAACAATATGAATGCTTATCTCGAATTATTTAAAAAAGGTTCCTTATATCAACCATAATAACTTAACAATTTTAGTTGGATATAACCGATGATTTTACATGTTATTTAACATTTTAATGACATTAACAACTCGTGGTATATACCTGTGCAATAACTTAGACTTTCTAATATAGATACATAAGATATTTTCTTTTTACTTGCACCAAACCTCGGAAGGTTAGTTTTAGGGTATAAGAGCAA
The DNA here is from genome assembly GCA_018249975.1 of Passova gellias. Taxonomy (NCBI): domain Eukaryota; kingdom Metazoa; phylum Arthropoda; class Insecta; order Lepidoptera; family Hesperiidae; genus Passova; species Passova gellias. The sequence continues at coordinate 1,682 of DWUN01000099.1, forward strand.
ATAGCTCCGGGGTGAGTAAATACGCTGACGAAGGCATACCACACCTAACCGTTTATATCTAGTTCAAACTGGTTTTTATCTGTCACCCGCAGCCGAAGGGACAACCTTTTACAGGCCCTTTTGATGACATTGACATCGTGAAGTAAGGTTTACTTACGAATTTCATAGTTTTCGAATAGGGATCCAACACATAAGCAGTTTATTTTGGGGCCAAACTTATTGCACATATTTTACTGCAATACAAGTGTAAAGAATTCCATTGGTAAAAACGTAAACTTAAAAGTCTGTAAATAAATAAAAAATGAATGAAATTCCAATAAGTTCTATGAGTTAAGAATACGATAACGTACAGAATAATACAGCCTTTCCATACAAAGTCCTTGAGCTCAGAGCAACGAGCTCCGGCCATCTGTCAGACGTGCAAAACGACTAGATGCCACGTCAGCAGAATGAGAGGGCGCTGCCATCACACCCTTGAGTTTCGACAAATTTAGTATGGAATTGAAAATAGACAGGTCCCTGTTCTAAGCGGGTGTATTGAATCGTTTATTAATTAATTCGAATAAGTAAAATGTTTCTGCTTAAATTTCGTCGTCATGTGCAACATGAAATAACACACACTAGTAAACATAGACTCATATTTTCTACCATTTTACCTACGTTAAGTAGTTTAAGACTACTCAATACATAATCAGTAATCGTAAAAGACCTACACTACACAACCTTCCCAATATGAGACGATCGAGATCTGTGTCCAGCAGTGGAACAAAAGCTGAGTTGGAAAAAAGCGTTTCAAAACACGTCAAGCTCGTAACGACTGTTTCATATAGCGAGCAGAATTTCAGAAATAGCTCGGCAATATGCGCTTGACTCATATTCCTTTATTGACCAATTTCAAAAAGGAGGAGGTACTCAATTTGTCTGTATTTTTTTTTTCACTTTCTTTTTTTAATACTTGTCTTAAACTGTCAAGTGAAATGTACGTTTACACGTTAAAGTAAATGATACTGAAACTATTCAAGTTGATGTCTGCGGGGGGAACAAGAACGTTTTCCCGCGTCGCCCACGGAAAGCTCAGGGGATCTCGCCGTCTCCGCCGCAAAGCCCGCGCCGCGGAATCTTCACTCCTTGGATTTCGTCTGTCATAATTTTCCCGCGACGAAAAAGCTTTGGCTTTTAAATAATCCCGTCCCTTGAATATCGGGTGAATCGTAAATTTTACCGCCGAAAACAAAGATGGGTGTGTTTTCTCACGTGATTTTACGACGATATTTACGCGAGGAACATCGCTTACGATACGCTTTTACGACGTAGCACCGAATGCTGGCGTGTGGAGTTGACGCGTTTATATTATTTGTGTGACTCTTGAGAATAAACACAACATAGAAATGTTTCCATAAACGCCGCATTATCGTATCAACAACTTTAAATTCGGAAGCTCTTCAAAATATCCCACCGAACATAATAATGAAGGTAAAAATTTGGAAGTTATGCTAATAGTCAATTATGAGAAAATAATAAATAATAATAATTAACAAGATTTTGTTAAATCTTGTATTTGAAAATGTAGCAAATACACTTGCAGGCTACTTTAATATTGACTAACATTAAGCGCCATAAGAGTTAAAGTTGAATCTAAAGTCCGGGGTGTTAAGTTCGATTCCCACCCAGTACAAACATTTGCTCATTGTCTGGTTACGCATTATACGTCAAAAACCCGAGAAATCTCATGACAACCTTCAGACTGTCTTCCAATCTGCAATAACTTATCATGGTATAGAAAATACAGAAACAATCTAGGCAGCACGCAAGAGTAATTACAATTCCAAATGTAAGTAGGGAACATAAGTTTTTGTACAATGAACACTAGTACTGGGTCAATTTAGCTCATTTTCGCGACTGTAATACAACAATAGCCGGCAATGAGAAACAAAAAGCCCGTAATTATGCAAGTAGGACGCCTAACTGCAATCATAGCGTTGTGCAAATTTCTTCTTTATATTGCAGTACACAGTACATATAGAAAATGCAAGTTTCGTATATTTCTATTGTTATACAAAGAATGTTTTATATTCATGAATTTAAACTTTAACTTCACACAATGAAGCACATGTCAAACATATTTAGTTCATAATATTTATTGGAACCGTTTTAAGTACATATTTAATTTAAAAGATTGTATTAAGGTAGAAATAGAAATAAACCAATTAGGGAAGAATAAGTTAATACGGAAAATTGCGTCATATATTTATTGTTATATTTATAGAACTTTAAGACATTCAGGTTCCCAACACGGCGTTTTAAAACATCTTAAAAACGAAGTTATTTGTCAATAGTAATTATTGATGATTGTCAATGTAAACATTTGTTAATTAAATACTGTTGTTATTTAACGACGCACCATTTATGATCTTTAGATAGGAACAGAAAGAAGACAGAGAGATTAACAATTTTCCTATGAGCGCTTTAAAGATTCATGAATCACGTAGTGTCAATGTTAGATACGTCAAAATATCTACACCAAGTAATTGTATGACTGTTTCCTAGTAAGACTTACTACGCATCCTATATCATCCTCTGAAGAGTATGTATCTCTATCTTTTACTTATTTTATCTACAACATAAGGGTGAAACGGAAGCGTGTAGCATTTCCAAATTCATCCGCGTAGGATATACGGGAATTTCTGGGTCTGCAAGGAATTTTAAATGTCAGTGGTCAAGAGCCTTTTACGACCCGAACCCTACCCTTGAAATGTTGTTTTCTTGTTTTCAACCCCCAATTATGCATTAATAAACGTTTTGTATGCCCGAGTATCCCTAAAACTGTGTCTTTCAGATGGAAGTTTCGGATAAGATATAACACGGCCAAAACTAATATGCATACTCTTTATTACTTAAACCTATGAATATATATAATCATAGTTTTTTTGCCTCACGTAATCTTAGGGCCTTTTCATAAATTTGTAGGTTATTTTTACGTAATGGTACAAGATGCTTTGATGTTAATTATTTTCGCAATTTGTACACGGTTTGGACGTTTTCTTGAATTTCCAATAAGACTAAAATTGTTATCTGAATAAACTGATTTGATATGTAAGGCTTGTAAAATAATCATGAATCTGGGTATTTATTAAACTAAAAAAATGTAGTGGGAACATATAAAATGTGGGGACAATATTCCCATTGGTTAGCGAAGCGATGGCTGAGCCAGCAATATTCTGGTCGCATCTATTGGCACTCGCGTGTCGAATTAGTCCCCGTCAGGCCTAAGGTTGTGCATTCATTACTACTGAATGCAGCCATGTTTCAGTCTGTCCGTTCGTGAGGGGCGGGTCGTTATGCGATTTTCCTTTTTGTATCCCCTCTAAAAGCAAGCTTTGATGGCACACGGATTCTATGGAAGCTTTCGCTGAATATCCACGCTGGATTCCAATTATGAAAAGCTTCATAAATGATTTGTCATGCCTTCGCGGCGTTCGCTAAATGGATGAAAAAGAGTGTATAGAATACAGTTGTAAAGTGGTTTCACGCTGCGTTAACAGTGTATTGTATTGAAAGAAATGTGTATTCCTTACATTTAAAATATACGTGTGGTTATTATTTGTGAAGTAAAAAATAGCTTACATTAAGTGTGTATGTTTAAGGCTATTTCATGGCAGTATATTTTCGTTAAAATCTTACCAGATAGACGTGTAGCTGGGCTGCAGCTTAACAGATTAACTCTTTGGGTTTTCGCGGAGCGTTCGTAGCAGGGGTTTGCTTTAATATGTAGTGATATAAAGCAGGGTACACCAGTTATATAATTGTAACACAAATGCTACTAGCCTTACCGTTTAGCTGTAGAAATAAGTAATTAAGAATAAACTTGGACAAGGATTTTAACACTGGACCGTTTGTTAAAAATTGCCCTTTATATTTTCATAGAATATGATTACAAGACATATGTTAATAATGTTATTAATATGCGCTTTTACTAATATGCTTACAATATATGAGTACAAATCTTAATCGAATTAAATCTTTTGATAAATATCTCTGTGACAATCGCGTAAAAAAAACATTAAAATCATGTATTCAATACATAACATTACGCTTACAGATACATAATAATAATTGGCAATAATTCAATAAATTGTATGGGTGATTAATACAGTGATTAATTAAATGACCACATTAAAGCATGTTCGAGTAATTCAATGAGAATAAATTATCATTGATTAACATATCAATGCAAATATAATTTCATTTAACAGCATATTATGCTGTATAAAATAGTTTTTTATATATTAAGTAAAACTCTTATAAATCGATATTACATGATACTAATTCGTATGTAATGTCATAATAATAATAATAATAATAATAACTAAGGACAACTTCAGACAATATGCGTCTCCATGTTAGGCAATTAAAAGTCTCTGTTATGGCAACCGGATAGTAAATAATACCTACTTATATTGATATTTTTATTACGATCAGACACAGAACAAACATTATATATATATATTCATGATATTATTATTTGCACAAATTTTATATTCTGAAATACAATAATAATTTTAAGATTTCTTAGCAGTTGTTGACTGTTGCTGAGTTAAAAACAAAAAAGTAAACTTCGTAGGTACCGCAAGTTGGCGAAGTTTGTTTTCTTGTGCAAACGGAGACGAACTTCGGCATCGCACAGGCTTGTTAGAGCAGTTAGAGTTGCTTGGGACTTGCCTTGAAATTAATCCCGGTCATAATAATGCGGTTTACATAATCTTTGATATGAACACAACAACTCGTTTCAGTTATGCGGCTGAAAATTACTATTACTTTAAAGTTATGCAAATTAGAAATAAAGGAAATAATATTTGTTTCGCTTATTTCTGTTACAAATAGAAAAGAGGTAGGAAATAAATGGAAATAAGCGGTAAGGATGCAACACTCGGGTCAAGCTACGACCGTTGGTTTTTGGTGTATTCCTATTTTTCCCCAAATATATATTCTTTGCTTTCGTTTTTATTCCTCGGAAAGAGGTAAGTACAATAGCACAGAAATAATGCGTGTTGAATTTGATTAATTGAAACCCTCTGAGGCATTCTGATAAATTGATAAATAAATATTCTCAGCATTATACCATACTAGTACTTTATATTTTAGAACACAATCAATCAACAAATCAATATCCCTAAACAAAATTGGCAAGGTACGGCATAAATACGCGTATATCTAAAGGTTATTGTTGCTTCCGTTTCAAATAAATTTATTGCAAAGTGTCTTGATAAAATACAAGTAGGCCTCGTAAATATATGGAAATTGGAAATAGGGCGACGCAAATAGTTTTTAATTAACCACCACAACAACCAATTCCAATACTCATGCAAAACGTGTATGGAATTTCAATATTCATGTAAGGCTTTAAATTCTCGCAGTCCCCGCGTTTGTGAAGACGTCAGAGCCACGTGTTAACATACATTAACATGCATATGAAAATGAAATCGCGTCGCTGTTGGAGCAGTAAATAAGTTCCGGAACAAATATCCGCTGCCAATTCGAACTGGTGTGTGTGCTCCGTCTCGGTCCCGCGCATCGACTTAGAACAGGATGTGAGATTAGGAGTACGATAGGGCTGACAGAGATGCTTATGAATTCGCGTAGGACGTAACTGGAAAATAAAAGTTATAACAAGGGCCTTATAGGCTGTCTCAATGAAAATTATGCAGTGAAAATAACATTATTTTAAGATTACGATAATTTTATTCCAATAATGTCATTTGAATGGCAAGAGTAATTCAATGTAATATTGAATAATCGTTATATAAACACAAATGGCATTTTTATACGAAAACTTAATGAATAAAATAGTAGTTTCTTATAATTTTATACTTTATGTGTACCAACCCTAGTTGAACGTGTTAGTTGAAAGAACTTGATATTCACAGCGGTTTTCGGGGCATGATTGACAGTGCAATCGGTAACTTGATGCACCTCGACATTTAAAATGGCAAGTTATAATAACAAAATCGCATTTTCAGACAACTTTATAAATGAGTTTTATGAAGGTTCTTGGTTTTTTTTAAACCTAACATTTTTGACATGTCGTTAAAACTATTCGTTCTTTAAAACTCAATTAATATTCTATTCTAATTCTAAAATTCGTTTTTATTATAATATTAATAACAACTTTATTCATTATGTAAATAAGGGTAACATAATAATTATTAAAAATTTTATCGCTGTTGCATTCCAGTTAGATTCTAACGATAAGTCTGATCGAAATGACTACAAGCAACGCTTTGATACCACGTCGACAGGTAACTGCACAAGCCTTGCACCGTCTATAGCAAAATGATTTCCGTTTTTCGTGATTTCCGACACTTCGCAATTTGAACAGATACACCATTGTGTCTGGAAAGTTTTCAGCAACAAGCCAATAGAATGAACTTTTTATTACTTCAAACAATGATAAAACAATTTGTTTCAAACTGCATCGGCCGTCGGATGCACGATTTTAATGCATTCGCAATGTTAAATAAGTTTTAATGAGTAAGTTGTATGCAATTTATGTGTTGAACAAAGCCGTGCAAATACGAGTAGCTTTATTAATTTGCAAACTTAGCTTTATTATATATCTAGAATGGCAATACAATGTTTAATGTTGCTTTAATTTTAAACTAATTTTTTATCATTTCTTACTATTGAAGCAGTTGATAATTATTTAAAGAAACTTTTATTGTGAAAAGATGACGTAATAAAAATATATTTCATTTGAATACAGAGCGAACAAACTTTTCACACAGGCGTGTAATGTAAATGTTCGACATCTAGTTAATTAGAAGTTGTTTTGTTTGGTTTGATATCAGGAAGCATTCACGAATTTAGGGTGAAGCCATAAATTGGAAGCAAACATTTATTACTGTTATCGGGTGTACAATTAATCTGTCAAAATATGTAGCTCGTAATTATGTTAGATATGTGATCAATTAAGAAATTTAGGACGCTAAAACGTAGTCAATTAACCACTTTGCAAATAAAATTAATTCAATTACTAATTTTGTACAACTTTTAAGATATAATTTGAGAAACATGAGAGAGTCCTTGATTTTTTCGTAATTTATGCCGTAAATATTATTCTTGTAATTAATATATTCTCTTAAAGAATCGTAATATCAAAAGTAATAACTTATGTTAATTTTTGTTGTTTGCAATACATGTTTGTATAAAAAAAATATCTGCGTAATGACATATTATATGTACTCACATCCTTAATCCTTCTGAATGAAGCTAGATCAACCAGTGACTATTTAATAATGGAATGCGGTCTACATGGCCGGAACTCCCTCTTCCCTCACCGAGCATCTCCCCTCGACACCTGCGCCACGCAAGATGTGCATTGAAGTGCTGAACGTTTTCGCTGACGTGCCAAGACATGAAGGGAACTCATCAAACGATCATTTGCTGAATGATGAATGATTTTAGAGTGGGCCTGATTCCACCCCTTATATGCATGAGTTACATTATGTAACTTTCAAACTTATTAAGCGTGACTGAGAATGGTTAAAATATGGTGAAAATAGGTTAGTTTTTAATACAACAAAGCCGTTAATTAAAGCAAATGTGAAAGTCAAATGAGTAAAGATTAATGTATGAATATATTATTAATTATAAATGAATTGTTAATTATTGTACATTTATTATTATTCATTCAGCTAGGAACGTTTGAACGGAATTTAAGAAATATTGCGTAGTAAAAAATTTTGAATTTTGCACATCTGCGTAAAGGGCAAAGTAAAAGCGTTCGGCAGTCTGCAGTTGCAATTTTCTCACCCTCGCTTTCAAGACGCGGGATCTGAGAACGGGCGGGCGTGAAAAATGACTTCGTATATCAAATTATGTCGTTAGTACTATTATCGCATTACACACTTCCGACTGGCGTCCAGATGTTTGGAGAAATTATTTATAATTTCTCGTTTTTTTTTCACTCATTGTTAAGGCGGTTACGCTTGAGTAGTTGGTGACTACGCAAATGTACATGTACGTAATCAAAATAATAGGGTTTTTAATAATATTTAATAATATCATTTAATATTTGTTGTGTATTGATGTGTAATCTTATTCGTAACAATGAAACTGTAGTACTTAAAACTACATATGTAACACTGTGACTAACAGAAATCTAATTTTGTTTGATTTCATCCAATATTGCGTGTGTAAGTCAAAATGCGTATCATGTATGCTTATTGTAGTAGGTATTTGGTTGGCTATTAAATTTTTGACAGTAATTTCTGGTCCCCTACGATATAAAGTCCACTCATGTGTATCCGATTTTGATCTTTAATAAATGGCTATTATATCTCGGAGGTCATTGAACTTGTTGTCTTGGAACTTAAAATAATGCCACAATCTGGCGCCAACAGCAATTTAAGTTATAAATCCCAGTCACTATTCCATTGTTATGTTGCCAATTTTTTCAGTGGCTCCCGTCTGTCTTAGCCTCACTATATCTCTGTAATCCAAGCGGACTTAGGATCTGTCATTATTATAGTACACCTAATCAGGATTACACTACGTATTTAGAGCGATTAGTTGGCACGATATCAATGCATAGTAAGCTATAGATGTACTCGTAATGCAAACGTTATGTGCAACTTCGTGATTAAACACGCATTTCATATGGTGAATATTTTTAACGTAAGAATAATGAAACTACCGAAGTTTACTTAAAACGCATTGTTTTTAATTGTATTTTTTTGAATTTTTGTTATACTCAATTGATTTATTAGTAAAAATACATATAAAATATATAATGCACGTAAAAAATAAACAAAAGTTTAGTTTCGTCTAGCAAATATCAAATATTAATTTGAAAGAGAGAGATTATGTATACATACGTATATAGAATAATATTGATAATTAACATTAAACACGTCCAACGACTTTCTTTACTGACACACATTTATCACCATGCTTAGACAGCGCGAGGATCGTAGCAAACGTAGCGCTAGAGGTTGTTTCGTGTAGCTACGAGCGTAGCGTTTTCCGTGAGGGGTTTATTACACTCCATTCGGAATTTTGCAACTTGGCTACATAAATGCTTTGCGGTTTGTAAAAAGAATAATGTGTTGCTTTAAAGCACAACTTTGTGTACAGTCAAGCATTTTGTAAACGACTACATTTGTTTGCTTTTGTATTCCACTGGCGTTGTTACATTGAACGCTCTTCTGTTATTGTAAATAGTTACGATAGAGAAGAGATAAACAGTTACTTTATTTTTACAATAAGTGTATTAATTATTATTTACTTAAAAACGTTAACGGTCAGAAAATTTAAAAAGTTTGGAGCAAGTTTTTTGAGGTCTTAAATACTTACGTAAAATATGAATTCATGTAACACTTGTGTTTCAGTAATGATATTCAACAGCACGTTCGTATCACGGCAAGTTACGTTCAGTGCGAGGAAGGTAAAATAAATCAGAGGGAGTGCGTCTTCCCGGCTCGTTCCCCCAATCGCATTGAATAAAGCGAAACGACTTTCGGGTCGTGATAAAAACTTTCAGCACATCTATATTTAATCGTAACTCGTTTAAAATAAAAAAATACACAACATCAATTTTGAATTTCGAATGTGTACAAATTCCGCAATTTGTTAAGTTAAAGTGGCGGGTAGTAAATGGACATGTCATGTGATGTAGAGTTGTTACTATAGTGTTATATTTCAATATCTACAACCAGTCGCAAACAAGACAAGGATACGTATTCATATACTAAATTGATCCAGGAGGTAATCACATACTGAAATGCTTTATACCTTTTGTAACAAGGAACAGCAACGTGTTTATTGATTTGAAATTCTGATGTTTGTAGTACAGTAGATGCAATGCGAGCGAACCAGGTCTGACCTTTCAACTGGCCCTTTATAGTCTCTCGTTAGCTTTTAGTGCTTGCGTTATTAGGTTTGTTGTTTCATTACGACCTGCAAAAACATTTAACTGTTCGTTAAGGCTATCTTTCAATTCCAACTATTAGCGACACGTCGCTCTGTTAAAGATAAATATTAGAATGAATAAATATATTTTGCTGCAACATAATTTTGTAATTTTTTTGCAATATTTCATGAAATGTTTGTAACTTTACAAAACTAGCCATCGCGGAGGCAATGGTCTTGAAGATCTATGTTTCCGGCTTGAAATACAGGGCGATATTGTTGCATACATGCTGTATACTTTTCGTATTATTTGTCGCCTTGAATACTCTATAATGTAATCAACCACCATATAATTTTACTAACAAGTGCTTCAGTATAAAAATAGCCAGAGAAACTGTAAAAGGAGATTGTTCTCAATTTGTTCGATTTATTTTATATGAAACACTAAATCACCAAGAGGGATTTCAAATCGAACAGGTAGCGGTGGGTACGTGAAACATTGCAAAAAGTAAATTCAACGCGAGGACAATAAACACAGACCAGAACAAACATTTGCAATGCAAACACTTGTGTACCACCGGAAATCAAACCCCTTTAGCGTAGGTAGGTGGCAATCTATTGAACAATTCATTTATTGATTGACTATTCTTGTTTTGGCACTGTATGTAGTTCGATGTTTTTGTACAAGTCGATGACCGATATTTACATTGACTTCATATAATACACAAAAGTAACTATTGTTATTACTTGTTTATACACAAGACATCACAATTATTTACTTGTGTCAGAAAATCAACCTAAATTTCGCAATATAGCGAATTGTAAGAAAAAAATATTTTGAAAATTTCAAAATCATTCCTGTCATCATTAGATTAATGTAAAGGCTTAAGCCGCAAATATTTCAAGCAAAAGGTTCTATACAGATTTCAAAGGATTGTGTGACTGTTCGTAAGAAAATTTCCGTCCTATTTGCAGTCGTGGCTTTGGCCAGCACAGCGTCAATTGGCCTCTGTCTCTACTATTTCATTATCCCAAAAAAATTATTAAACAGGTCAGTGACATGGTTAATGATTCATTATTACACGGACAGTTTGACCACCATTAAATCCCTTCGCAAAACTATGTACTTGTGCTTGTTTAATAACGAACTGCGTCGAAATCCGGCTTTTCGGAATAAACTACAGCGGTCCGCGCCGACAGTGCTCGTAAAGTTTCCAACTCGTCCGCCATTGTGATTTTCATGTTCAAATTAATCCTGCGGCATGTTCGTCCGCGAAAATTATTTATACTGACGAACGCCGTAAATAAGGGATCAAGCGGGGACGCTAAATGCTCGTATATTTAGGATTTCGAGCCCCCGTAGAGGACTGTAGCACCAATAACGTAGGTTTAACATTCAACCCTTTTATTTAAACGTTCAGACGTCTCGCCGGGGTTTTCGACCGTAATGTCGTGATGTATTTATTTAAACAGTCTAATCATAAATCGATATTCAATTACCGGTCAATATAATACTCATAAATTTATCACATCTTTCTATGTCTGCCCGCAGCATCCACAAATATAATATTAATTATTTGTATTCCCTGACTTGGTTTATATGTATAAACCGGTTCAAGATTCCTCAATATCAAAATTTCACTAAAATCTAATCTAATTTTTCTCTGAGCAGCAAACGTAACAGATAGATAGGCAGAGTTACTTTCCCATTTATGTTATTAATATAAAGTCAATTTATATTGATACAGCGGTTTTTAATAATTTTTATACAAAGGGTAGAATTCACAAATGTTTTAAAAGCTTCATTCATTCATAGTAAAAACTGCATACACACTTATATACATTTATGTTATGTGCGTAGTGTCAAGTTGATGAGTGTATGGAATGTCAAGGTTAGTGACCCCTCGAGGGTCAATAGGCAGAAGACGACGCGGCAACCTATTATGAAAACACGGTTTCCCTCAGATATTTTACTGCTGAGTCAGACTGTTAAACTGGCTTAGCTGCGTTGGATAGTTTCTATCGTCCAGTGAAATATTTGTTTGTATAACCTTCTTGAGTGGGCATACGGGTTTGTGTTCTCTTCTAATATGTTTTTGGATTATTTTGTTACAAAAAATGTGTAAATTGTTGATATTTAGTTTTGAAAGCCTTTGAAATTGTTCGTGTAAACACATCATGTTATATACATATGTCATATATTTTATAGTAATATCTGTAGTTTTTTTACTATTTCATTAAAGTGCTATTATACGTATATTTTCGCTGTACAACGAAATTAAATTAAAGTCGCCTGTAGCAATGCCCGTAATGGAAACCTTGTTTATCGTATTTTAATTATCATATCGGTAAAGCTTCGCCCTTTCTTAACCTTTCAGTGGTTCAACTCATCCGTCACCGTATCCTGTGATCTTGTCACAGGGACATCGAAATGAAAAAATTCGCTTCCGTCCCAAATACAATCCCAATGCCTTTTACTCGGAGAATGACGTTGTATTTTTCAAGTGTCATACTTGTGGAATCGTGTCCTCCCCTGACGGATACATTTGCGACGGCCTTAGAATGAAAACCAGAGCATAAATTTAACTTATGCCGTCATCATCAAGTTACTTAAAGTTAGTATGTAGATAGGAGATTGTTTCATTTTATTATCTTCTAGCTCGCAAATTCATAGGCGTACATAAAGGGTATAATCAGTATTGTTAGTAGGTTTCATAGATTTTTTTACATTAGAGTCTAATTCAAAATTCAACCAACACTTTATTATACATCGACAAACCTATACATAGCTTGCGTTAAATACGCAGAGCACCATGAAACCAGTATGCGAGTAGGTTACCATAAATGTCCATACATGTCTATTGCGATTACGATTTAAATTTTATTTACTGGACAAATAAACTGATTATTATTTCATATCGTTATTCCTCAACATAGGCATTCAATAAACGTAGCTATAATTCAGTCTTCTGCTATTTTGATTCATCGGTGATATTAGAAGAGTCTAGTGGTAATGGGTAGGACATGGCCCGAATGATAGATGGCCGGTGGGGCGAATAGGTGCTTAAATGGCGACGATACGTCGAATGTGGAATGTAGACCGACCTAGATTGACCGACGACCTAGTCAGGGTGCGGGGAAATTATCCAGACATGGAAAAATATTTATTTAGTGGGTCAATTTTTCTACATCATTGTTTCTTAATAGCAGGTAAATTCTTGAACGCGATAAACCCCAACCTAATTCTGGCAGCCATTTTTAATTTACGATCTAATTATTAATTAAACGAATAACAAAGAGGACTCGCATAATCCCGTTAGACGGAATCGCGTTGAAGGATTTATCTATTCAACACTACCCCAAACAAAGGGATCAGGAAGCATTAGCGAGGACATGGTCCGCCGAGAGGGATGAACGTACATTAATATTTTATCTTCAATACATTTTGTTATTACAAAACGTTTTATTCATGTCTCTTATCTTGAATCGGTCCTATTAATTTGTTTTACCTGGTCATTTATTGGAAATTGACAGATGTTTTGGTTTAGTCTTTGGGGTAATCCCAATATTCTGATAATGAGTTTTTAATAGAGGTTCCGAAGGTTGTAGCGCGTTTTCAATTTCCCTGACATCCCTCATGCTTATACGTATTATTAACATGCAGTGATTAGCATAGTGGTTTGAAATTTAGACTTCGCCCCGGCGGTCTGGGTTCAAAACCTGGCACGCATCTGGTATGACGGTGAAGGAAAAGATCGTGACGAAACCTATAAACTTTTAAGTAAAATGTTATACACTATATGTACGAGTATATGTGGTGTGCGAAGAATGCCAATCCGCATGTGACCAACATGTTAAAATATGGCCTAGAATCTTCTCGCTGACTGTCCAGTAGAGGAACGATAAATGGTTCGAGACAAAAATGACCTGTGCTTTAAGTGCGTACAATATTAATAAGGAAGATCGAGGCAAATAAAATGGAAATGAATTGTAAATATTTATTAACAACCAAAAACTAACAGAATAAAGAGAATCAGGAAACATAAAGCTCCATAGTTTTGAGCGGGATGAAGGTACATTAATATTCTATCTTTGTCGAATGCGTTTTGTTTACAAGGACTGTCGATTCGTGATTGGTTTTTGTGGGAGCGTTTTTTTTTCGTAGTGTATGTAGTGAAATTCGTGTGGTGTCGTTAGCTGAATTTCTTTTTCGAAATTTCCGTCCCATTATTTACATATCGTTGAACGACTTGAATTGAATTTTTTCGAAGAACAGTTCAGTCAAAATCAACGTGTATTTTGTTAAGAGTGTGATATAAATAACTTCAATCTAAGGGACTTAAGAGTAGTGGTAATCGGTCATAATTTCACTGCCTACATCTGAGCCGATTCCGAATCTGAGCATTCTCTGCGAGAAGTACTCGTATATATTGAAGCCGCGGAAAAGGTTGGAAAAAAAAGTAAGATTAATTAGTGTATTGTAATTACCCTTCAGCAAAGACCGCTCAAGTTAGGCAGCATAAAAGAATAAAAAGCGCATTCCAAAAACGACAATAACGTTGCGGAGCAAAAACAAAATGGACTTTGCGTAATTCAAAAGCATTTAAATGAACAGCGGCGAAACGGATTAAAGAAGAATCCTCTAATTGCGACGTCCTACGGCGTGGAGCGATAAACGTGAATAATGTCCCCATGTCCAAGACTGCTCTAACTTTATTTTTTCATTTTGTCACCTGCTTTCGCGAGATAACACCACGCGGCCGACATGGACGTTTCCACCGAATTCGTGCTGGAGCAATCTCTAGAACACTTTGTCTTTGTTCCAGTGCTTTTATATAATGCTTTATGATACTGAGACCACGCTTTCTACTATTTGAGCAACATTGTGCACTAATTCTATTTATTTCATTTCAATTTTGTTCCACGCCATTTGGGAGTAAAACCAGAAAAAATCTATACATAATAGTGCTTTATTTTCTCCTTCTTTGCGACTGTCAAACATGAATTTCAAAGTGACTTCCGCTAGTTGATAGATAAACGTGGTTTAATTAAACGGTAATGCTTTGAATACAGATTAAATGCAGTGCGATAAAATATATCTATAAAGGATTTGATGACTCGTTCAATACGCTATAAAGCTAGAGAAAACCAATCTCATTTACATTAAACTCAATTTAATAAATGCAGTTTCACGCTTCACTGTGTCTGTGCAGTTTGTGCTGTAATACGGTAGGAAATTCCTAACGAGTATTCAATGAGGACGCGACGCGACTCAACACAATAATGTTGATAATTACATGCAACATTTACACTGCACGCATTCATCACAATATTTTTCAAATCAATTTACACATGAAATCTGTGAAATATATTTTATCGTTTACAACAAAACTAAATAGTTATCTTCGTAATCATCATCGTGTCTGATTAATACATACTGAAAAACTAATAAATCTATTGTATTGTTAAATATACGGACACGTATGGAGCAGAAATTTCACAATATCTAATACCAAATTAAATAGACTCAACTAAGTATTGTTTGTACAAGCGCTTTTTCCTCACGTACCATCAGACTCGTCTCAGACTCAGGATTACTATTATTTAGTTTGTTCGGATCGCGTTTTTAGATATTTAAAAATATTGTACTATATAATTATTATGATTTATTTATTGCGGCAGGAAACATTTTTTGTTACTTCTATTATTTTCGTGCATTACTTACTTTTAAAGGATAAAAAATGAACTGCTTGCTATATCGTGAACCAATTTATGTTGATAATAATAAAGTTTATTGGACGTCTGCCTGACTGATTGAACGAGTGCCTACCTGAATGGTTGTACATACTCCTATTCAGATTTCCGCTCTTGTTGGTTAATGATCGCCACTGAAAAGCTACGCGATGTTCAATGGAAAACCGCAGTACGTAGTTATTTTTGAATCGCCGACGTTTATGGAAATAATATTTAATTTTTTCAATAAACTTATTCACTGCATTTGATAAGCGGTATTGAGGCTTATAGTAAGAGCAATGGTCATCTCGGTAGCTTGCACGGTTTTTCCAAGTGACATAAATGCCTCTAAAATGCGATATTTGGCAAAATCATCATTCAACACACTGATAATGTATTTTAATCGCCCTTGTAGTCATTTGTTTGTTTCTTGATTATTCTAAATTAAGGGTTATTCTAAATACATTACGTAATCAAAACATCCTTTTTGTTTCTAGGACACGTAGCTGAGTACCTAACAATTATGTCTGGAAGTTAAACACACATGTGATAATGTTATAGCGTAGATTATTTTTGAATACCAAGATATATGGTCCAGCTTTGGAGCAATTGATCAACAGCTGTAGGTATAAACAAATTTAAGGATAATAATATCGTGGCATATCTTCGTAGGCTTAAGCATAGACAAGCTTAATCTAGAATCTATAAATATTATACTCACGTTGCCAACATCGCTCACAGATTCAACAACTTTGAACAAGAACTTTCCTGTGGGAACTAAAAACAACACATCGGTCCTTTTAACCCCGAAACCAACACAAGTCCTTGCGCAAACAAACACTAGAGGGTTTGGGTCCTTGATAAAGTAACGAAAGTAGATGGTATGAAAGTAAATGTGTTCTGAACTAGAACAATGTTTTGGTATATATTATTAAGTAATTCAAAATTAATTGAAATTTGTAAAATAGATTGTCTCTTATCAATAGCTTGGTTCGTTAAGAGTAAATCTCTGCGTTACTTGGTTATTGTGTATTTAGTGGGCACGTAGTAATTATACATGTAATATGATTTTTAATTAAAATATATCCAAACCTCAAATATATCTTTATCTATTTATAATGAAGTTCGGTACTTTATTGGCTATACTATTATTTTACAAACAAGCTTAATGATCATATTTGAAAGTTATACGAGTAACGTTTTAGTACTTTATATTATAATGGGGGAAATTAATTTATATTTAAATTCGAATTGGGCGCAGACTAGCCTAATCCGTCGCCAGACCACAAATGAACCGACCGGTCACGATGGTATCACTTTTGTAAATAATCCAAAATTAATGAGCTCGTAATTAAAGTGTGCTTAGACAAACATGGGGACATGCTATCAAAGGCTGGGGAAGAAGATTAAACATGGCTGCGTCTGCGCCACGTGCCGGTATTAGAGGACACTTTGTCTGTCAAACATAATAAAATCGTCCAGTTTCAGCAGAACAGACTCTATAGTCAAGATGGAGGTTTGATATTCGTTCGGCTTTGAGGCCCACTATCGGTAATCATAACTTGGCTTATAGTGGGAGTTGACATTGCAACTAGTCTCAACTATCAAGGGATTTGCATTGTAATAGGGAGTCTTACCGATAAGCAGATGAAACTCAACAAAGTCATAGCTGAAATTGAGTTTTTCTAAACTCCGAGAAATTGCGTTGCCACAGTTCTTAGAGAGATCGATTGCATTTGTTGGTAAAGTATGAAGTTGAAACTGTACATTTACAGACCTCAAGCCTGTTTAAGAATCCAATGTCTTGAATCTTGATAGAATCTTGACATGATATTTTCCGTTTATATGCACTTTTTGGTTTATTTGCTTAATGATTCTTAAAATCCCGTATTTTTCTATTCAGAAAATTGTAGTTCATTTCTTATATGGAAGTACACATTACATTATATTGAATACTTCGAGGCCTATCGTCTTCATTACGTAATAACCTAGAAGCGTGGCACTTAGGGATAGCGGTGAAGGAGGTCGCGTCCCCAGAGGTCAGTATACTTTGATAATCTCTGTAAGACACGCGAAAAGCGTGATAGGCTCGCTTAGCTTAAAAGCCAGTGAAATTTACTTTGAAATACGTTCCGTCATTTTTCCATTTTCTTTGGTATATTTCCTGAAAATATAAACAAAACAGTCATTAAATAATGAACTATACATTTCTCTTACAATAATTTGTAACTGTAATTTTTATCCAATAGAAGTAAATTATTATAGTTTAATAGAACACATATAAAACATAAAAACACTGAGAGCCCAGTGGTTTGAAAGTCAGCCTCCCACACCGGACGATCTGGGTTCGAACCTTGTATGCACGTCTGACTTGTTACGTGCGTTTTATAACTAAAATTTAAATATCACTCCCTATTACAACGAAGGAAAA
The DNA here is from genome assembly GCA_018249975.1 of Passova gellias. NCBI lineage: Eukaryota > Metazoa > Arthropoda > Insecta > Lepidoptera > Hesperiidae > Passova > Passova gellias. The sequence goes on from DWUN01000099.1 coordinate 19,752, forward strand.
CATCGTGCGGAAACCTCAGAGATGTTATAAAGCATATAATATTTTCTGACGTGTTTGAAGTCTACCAATCCGCATTTGGCCAGCGTGGTAGACTTTGGATTGAAACCCGCTCATGGTGAGAGAGGACCCGGTCCAGCAGTTGAGCAATAAAAGAGTCAAAAAAAAAATACGGCGTATATGAATAGAAGATGAAAAAGTACCGCAAATGGTTCCATCCGATTCATTAGTGTAAAGCAAAAGACTTGGCTGAAAGTTTTTAATTATACCATTGTTTTAACGAAGCATTTTGCAATTATTGTACTAACTTTGACCCACCTATGTTCACATATGCGAATACATTCGAAAATGAGGGGCAAAAGCGCTCGGAAGTTTCGAAATTCCGCTTCCAATTAAAATTCAGACCGCTTCGAGCAAAAAAATCATAACCAAATGTACAGAAAGCTAATGGAGTGATTTCCGAACACATCGGCACAAAATGCACGTCCGGTTTAATATAATAGGCGCTCAGACGTCCGGCAGAGGTGGACGGTGGACGCTGCACGCGCGCAGTTGAATACTAAATACGTACTTGATTTTTGCTCTTAATGTTCCAGCACATGTGAATGCACTTATTGGTGTGTTTTTACCTTTACATGCGCTTCGTGATGTTCCGTGTAAAACTGGATTACTTATAGCAGGTCACATTAAACATGAATGCAAGCTATGTGACTTGAATATTAGATTAATTTCAGTGTAGGCATTTGGCGATTAAAGTATATTCTAAAAGGGTGAATGTTCCACCAGGATATACGGATTAAATTTAAAATTATTTGGTCCTTACCATATAGTCCAGTCATTTAGGTAACATAACTAATGCATAGGAGCAGCGTGCTGGAGTATGGAGACCTATGCCCAACAGTGGGACCCATAAAACTATTGCAGCCTGAATAAAAACGGTTGTTGCTAAGTTTAGTTAATAAAGCAAAAACAAAAGCCTACAGGTAGATAATACCTTGTCTATAAGCGGCTTGGAATTGATTAGTCCACTGAATACGAGCGGGTTCGGTTCAGTTCAGTGTAAAAATAAAACCTGACGAGTAATCACTATCGGGCTATTTCAAAAGTTTCCATTCAGGTAGAGTTGCGTTCGAGTAAGTTGGCAGCCCTTTTCCGGGTCCGATCAAATTCGCAGGATACCAGCTATATTTCGCTAACTTTTTTTTAAACGTTTATCAACCATTCTGGTTAGATCTGCCCGCCTCCTCTTCTGGTGCGTTAATAGGGGTGTTTCGGGGGTGTTCGGTTGTAACACGGAGGCTCGTGTTCACGTGGTTATGGCATAGGACGCGGTAGGTGCGGTGTTGTAGTACAATGTGTATAAATAGGCAATCACGATTGCGATCACGTAGCTCTAACGAGGCGTCGCGACTGTGGATGTTACTCGTCGTTGCGATCGATCCAGCTGTATGATGGAATGTACCGACGTGTTCTGTGCACTGTCAGTTTGGTAGTGAGCTGACTGATAACTCGCTGTTATGGCTTCAACTTTCCGGAATCGATTGACATAGCGCATGATTGAATTCCATGTTTTGTGTACGACGCATAGCTCGATTTCAATATACACTCAAACAAACATCTACAGGACCTTATTTGGTTTAATGGTTGTAACTCGTATAATACTTTCGAAGAAAATATTATTACGTTTGCTTTCCTTCACAATTATTTGACATCGGCAGACGCCAAGTAAATAAGGAGAATACGGCAAGTATATCTCTGTTCGTATGAATTCATATTATACGTGCGTATATTTATTTCAATATGATGCAAAGAAATTTACAGGTCCGTTGTTTTAGATGACCATTTCACAAAGCTATTTACGATGACAGTTTTAAATTGCACGCTATCGGTCCTCACTAAATCAACGATACACTGAACCAAACCGGGACATTTATTTTGGTACCCGGATGAAAAAGATATCCGGGTGAATATTATAGTTCACATATCACACTGACGGCAAATATTCATGGAACGATTAATTTTACTTAGCCTAAAATTATTCCATGCACCTTACCGACCTAGTGTAATATTTTAAGATGAATCCTTCTTATAGATGTTACCGAGTACGTTTGCAAGCGCTTGGTAAGACTAAAGAAACTAAAATGTACATAAGATAAACCTAAGTAGTATTGTTAATATAAAGATAAATAAGATAAAAGGCTTCATCGAAATAAACATTAGCGGACTACACTACAAAAAATGATGTCATTGTTGCTTATAGTCATCGGTACTTTGTGCTAGGTTTATGTATCTAGAGCTTTTTCGATGAAGAAAAAGTGTTTAAAAGTATATTTAAAATAAATATATGCTTCATAACGTAACATAAACCAATTTGAATGGACAATGCAGAACTACACTATATTATTCCACAGTAATGTGAAAGTATTTTAATCAGGAATAACGTACGTATATCTGATATTAATTCAAATATCGAACCAAATAGCTTCGGAAACTTGGAGCAATGGTACGTGCAGTATTTTAGAGGTGGTTCGATAAATCAAATACTTGTAATGAAATGTCTGAGCTCGCCCCCGCTACCACGCGTTTTGCTACATTATTCACTAGGTTACGTACGAACTTGACTAAAATATGTACTGTTTGGAAGCCGTACAATAATTAATGATATATATTGTGCAAATGTATAGTCCATCATCATGAGAAGATAAACATTATAGCATTTGGACATTACAGTAATTCTTAAATTTCTGCTATAAACATTACTCACTGAAGTTAATGGAAAAGTTGTAAAATGAGCATCCCTTCGTGGTATTTCCCGTGCATTACGTTTACAGATTCTAAAAGTTAAAAATCTCACTATCTTGCCTGTTTCTAGATAAAGATATCAATGAAGACTGTAACGCTAAATTTAGTAAATAAGTTATCAAGTGCCTTTACAAATAATAATAATAAGCAAACATATAATAATATGAAAGAACCAGTCTCGATAATTATCATTGAGCTGAAAGAATTCTAAGCTTCAAAGTTTTTACTACTTAATTGTTTTATCTCGTAATCCGTTACAATCCTGGTCACCCTATCACTCCGTAGACTCAACATTCTATATTTATTGCCAAAACAGTTCGGTTAATAAAACTACTCCTAACAAAGCTTTTAATTTAAACTGTAAAATATAAAGAATTTTTCATATCGAATTTCGCTGCGCCAGTTACACTCGCTGTGCATATTCGTATTCCTAACAAAGAACAGAATTTATAATTATGTTCTTTGTTGAAGCACAAAGAGATGAGAAATTATTTCAGAAATTGTATAATTGTACTGTTTGTTAAACAGGTTGGCGTTATGCCCTTTTGGTAAATGTTGTTCATGATAATTGTTTTTAAAGATAAAATGAAGATCATGTTATATACCATATACTCCTAATTATTAAGCTTTTGGTTACAAATTAGATTTACACGAATATATTTAAATCATAGATAGCGTTTACAACACAAAGCTGAAAGCGCTTAAAAATAAAATAAAACAGAATCGTAGCAATAAAATAACATTTTTATATGTAGTTATGTAAGTCGATGTTTTAGCGCAGTAGCGTCAATAAAGCTTTGCTGTTGCCAGACTTGTTCCGCTAATGCGAATTTGTTGTACACCGATCAACACCTGACACCGTGGTTAGAGACTATTCGGCGCAATCTCGCATGAAGCTGAATTAGTTACGAGTGCATATAACATTTATTGATGACGCATTTGGTATTGATTTGCTAAATTTATTTAGTGTTCTCGTCGAAAAAAATGATACATTGCGGTAGATGCTATCTATATTTATTTTTCTGTGAATGACTGCGTGTTTATATATTATCTTTTTATGTATATATTACTGGATTATAAATATATTTATTGTTGGGTGTTAAACATGTATGCCCTTAGAAACAACCTTTTTGTATAAGTAGTTGGGTTGATGAAGAATTGTAAAAATGCGGTACGCTGCATATTATCATATCATGATGAATTGTACCTCTTAATGACAATGAGTAATTTTGAAGGATTAGTTGTTCATACATTATTAGTAATTAAAAATATGTGTGTATATTGTTTCCTATATCATGGTATTCATATGTCATAAAGTTTTATTTTCGTAAGATTTCTACTATCATATTTCTTTGTGTTACCCGAAAAAAAGTTGTAAAACTTTTAATAGATGATTTAAAAGATTTATGTCACTAATTCACAGCATTAGTGGAATATAGTAAGGCTTGAAGTCAATAGTTACAAGTTACTCGAAACATGAAATGGGCTTGTGAACAATTTTATATTTATAAGGGATCCGTGAGAACAGCAACAATATACCTATTACAAGGATAACAATCTCCGCTGCAATAAATTGAAACAAATTATTAACTGGCTATAAATAAGGGTTCGAGAGGCTTTCGCGAAATCTGGCGCGTTTCCAGCAACGTTTTAGATAGGAAAAAAGCTCATGTTTTCAAGGGTTTCATGTTTAGATTCGATAGCTACAAGATTTACTCGTAAATGTTTCATTGCCAGCAATAAATGTAGGTCTTATGTGTTTTTAGTCCCTTTTTGGTGACAAAGCAATTGATGAACAAAAGATATTGATGTCTTACCCATGCTGAAATATTTTATGCTTATTTTCATATAACAATGTTTCATTTATGTGTACGATATATTCGAACATAACCGTTAATAAACTCTTTGACTCACGTCGGGTTATTATTTGACAAACCTCATGAACGTTTTTGGAGACCACAGAGTGGTCAACTATAGCAGTAAACCTTCTCGTTACGAGAATAGACCGGGGGGTAGTAATAGAACAATGAAAGGGTTGAAAAAGTATCCAATACTACCGTGGTATTTACACGCAACAATCGAATTTTATTATTTCTTGTTGCCTGTCTGAATGTCACATCGCAGGGCGAGAGGAAAAACGTAGGAAGGCATCACGGAGTTTTTACGGGCCATTGAGTCCGACAGCTGACGCGGGAATCGTGACGTGCGAGCGTCCCTTACCGACATTTTTAGCGGCTTTATTAGCTCAATAACGCATTAAAACACACGGACATAGTAAGCAGAATTTTCGATGTATGACATATCGCGTGACAATACAGTATTCAAGATCTAGATATAGGGTTGTTTATAGTTCAATGTGTAATCGAATGAAACACTAAATATTGAAATAAGTAAGTTAGGTTTTTAGCTGAATTATGAAAATGCTTTTGTATTATAAAATTTATAATCTTCACAAAAAAATTTTACATCGACAAGGCTTATATTATTTACAGTTTTTTTATTAACTTGGTATAAGTGAAAATTGACTTCCATCGTGCTCGTAAGCTGAGCTTCAATTTTTGCCGGCCTATTCAGTATGACGGCTTACGCGAGATCCTCGCCGACTCTTTTCTCGGCTTTATAAGTTCGATAGGTCGTTCAAACTCGAACAAATAGGATTCGACGGTTTGCTTGCGTATAACAAGAGCTATCCGAAATCAAGATAATAATGTTTAACTTTAATATAAATTGCCTTCTTTAGTTTAATTGTAAGGAACATTTTTATGTTATCCAAATTGCTTATTGGCGTAATATAAAAATGAACAATTTCACAAACATGTCTATTTGATTCCAGATTACACAGAACAAACGTGCTCCTCATACAAATGTTTGTGGTGTGTTAGAGTTTGAACAACGACCTCCGGTTTTGCAGTCAGGGTCTCTTACGACTCGACCTAGAAGGCAGTCGAGATTAACATGACTGCCAAGCCTGTTATGAATTAGATTCCGATCCAGGATAAATATTAGCGCGATGAGTATAAATATTAGTTATCTGGGTTCAAACTCAACAATTATAATATATTTATCGACAGTAAATATCAGTGTACTCATCCACAAATAGGTACTATGCGCATAAACAATATTAATTGCTCGTTTATAACGTCTAGGAACGATCTCATCCAACGTTTTATAATTCGGTAAAGTTGCTCAGCATGCTATTAATACGAAGAGGGTTCAGTAAGGCGCAATCGGTAATATGATAAGCGTTCCCCTCGCAAACTCCGCAATTTCCCCTAAAAATTGAATTAATTTCTGCCAAACAATCGATAGGCGCATCAATATTAATGACGAATGGAACGTGAGCTTTGAAACGATATTCCATTCTCTTTCATATCTTAATGAGCAAACGAATAAAGGTAAGGAATCATACGAGTACATATTAAAATTGTACGTTACAAAAACAGTATTTCAATGTGCGTTTCCATATAACTGCCGTCATTACGAATGTGTATATGCTGTATATGACACAAATATACCAAGTTATATCTTCTATTTTGTCTTATTGGACTAGTTAAAGCAAAAAAGGCCTAATACTAAGCAAGATTGGTTGAGTTAACGTAAAAGAAAATAAAGCAAAACAAATAGAACAAGCACAATAATTCGTGTGTTATCGCACTTTAAATTGCAGTTCCGAAAACGCCGCATGCTTAGTAGCTAAAAATTTTAATTGCGCCGCTTCAGTCAATATCAGCTTTTAAATCACAGACGCATTGAAGCAATAAAGAATACACAATCAGTCCCGGGGGCCGTACAATCGTTTAGTATTACAGATATCTCGCTGTTATCTCTCACGGCACGTGCCGGACACACCGATACTTAATTCATCACCCCACGAGGCAGCACGAACTCTTTGATGTCCGACGTCGGGGGACCCGACAGCTCTATTTTTGTTCCCGCTGTGCAATGTATGCAGTGGCTTGTAACGCGGTTTCTCTATTCAATTGATTTGTTTGCTCCGAGCGCACATCGGTCTCATTTTGCTGAAAGTTTTCTATAGTACCTACGGTTTCAAGTCTTGAGCTTTATTGTTTGTTGCTTCAGTTTCTACGATACAATTCAATAACGGGACTGTTTTCTTTCCGATGACAATCATAACGTCAAAGTAATCAAGGTAATCATAAGAAAAATTGAGTTAGAAATATACGGAGATATAGGTAGTTGAAAAGTGTTTGCATTAATTTAGCAGAAACAGGAACCAATTTTTGGAATATATTGCAGCGAGTTTCCCATTAATATTCCAGAAATTGATTACGAAAAGGTCGTAAATACATGAGCAGCTAATTACTGCCTACGAGTAAAGTACAAATATTGGTAAGTAAAATTTTTTATTAATATCGGTCTGGGCAACATGAGTATAATCCAATATCCATTGAGTTTGCGTAATGTCAATAACTCCCTGCCGGAGTGCCTAATACTGAATTTAACCTGTTAAATAATGGACATAAATCGCTGCATCCCCAAAATGTCCCTCTTAATCCATCAGATGTAGGGAGAGTACACGTTTGTCATCCGTACATGTTGTAATGCGTTTATTTGATTTTGTCGGTACGAGGGACAGCTTGCTGGGAGTCAGTTGTCCGTCTGTAAGGCTACGTCCACACAAGGCGATTTATTTATTGGAGGTTCTATTGACGTGCAATATACATATTTTGAATCTGCGTGTCTCTACTGTCAATTGTGTAATTAGAAATTATTACTCATTAGTTTGCAGAGATTTAATCATAACTCTATAGCAAAATTTTTAAAAATCGATCATAATATCCTTATTCATTCAAACGTAATGCAGTTGCTTGTAGTTTGTTGTAATAATTGTTGTTGTAACATGCTGAATATGCAGATTGAGCGCTGTTTGTCAATGGAACGTAAGCCGGACATTCAACCGCGAAAACCTCGCCGCTGTAGTAAATACACGCACGGCACGGTGCGATAACTTACTAAGGTAGAAAAACTTGGATTGAAATTTTTAAAAAAGGAATATAAATTTGATCAGGACAATTTATAATCTGTACTATGTTCAGACTGATTCGACAGTCGGTTGTTTCGTCTCATCGCACCGACGCCTTCATACTGTACCTACGAGGGCGGCAACTCGCTGGGTGTCTCATGTCCGTCTATTAGCGACTAAATGTCAATATTTATCGTAATAGATATAATAGACACGGGAAAAGACGCCTGTGAAATTTTTATATCGCTACTGTGTAATTTTCTTGAGGCGGAAATGGAGGGTTGCACAAAGAACAGTTTATTTTCCTTCTTAACACTGCATAGCGTGTAATTGCTATGCATTGAATTCTTTCGCAATCGCTGGTTTTTTCGCAATTAAAAATAAATCTTAAAATGAAATTCGATACTAGTTTTGAAAGTATCTTTTTACAAATATAGCACAGTGGTCAATAATTAAGATACGTTATGTTGACTAACAATCTGTCAAAGGCAGTTTATTTCTGTAAATGTTATGTAATTATTTTACGAGAAGTTTTTAATATGTTACAATGTATTTGTAAAAGACAGAGACGTCTCTCAGACTGTTTATCTAAATCCACAGCTAATATATTCTTGTTGTTAACTTCCATACAAAAGCACAGAAGTTCGAGATGAGCCTTGTCAGGTTCAACTTTGTATTCAGTATTTTCATTTTACGAAGACGCAGCATTCGGTCCTAACGAATAGGACATAGAGTTGTGAATGTATCAAATTCAGTGCCATCGTGTGGTGGTGAACTATTATCTAACGTTACTCCCAAGACGTTTGCGACATTTATATCCCGGCTGCCTTACCAGCGAGTTAGGGGTAGTAGTATACAAAGTTGTTTTCGAACTCGATTTTATTTTTGTTCCTTTTGGTCTCCGTTGCAGCTTAGCTCCTTATAATGTCCCTCCCGAGGATTCGATGTAATTCAGAGTGCTCTAAGACTTATTAGATTAGTATTCCTGAATGATTTAGTTTCAAACAAATCGTTAAGTAGCCATTGGCAGTTTCATTTGATTTAGATTTTTTGTACTTTTGCACGACTTATGTATGATTTTGCCAATGTACTTAAACTTCATTTTAATAGTATCTATTAATTATGCACATCAAATAATGTTGAATTGAATCAATATTTATTGAAGACTTATAGTAAAATCATACGTTATAGTCGTATCATAAATACGAGTATGTACATATTTTTAAATTAGGTTGTAGACACCGCTGAATGGCTACACGTGTCCAGCATCTAAAGGTGTGTAAAATGCAATAGTTTTATTTAACTTGTTTACAATTTGAGCGTTATACATACATACATCCTCATGCGTGTAATACCCGGACATCATAAAACAATTTGAACATGATAAAGTATGTCTTATATAAGATGTCAGGGAATGTTCAAGTATTATCTATGCCGTTACAAATACACTTCTTCCACACTAATTAAAATAGAATGCTAAGTAATTTTTTTATTAATTCACGGTACCGTTACTGGTAAAATAATATAGTATTCTCGATTAAAACAATGTAAATTAAGTTTCGTGAACGAACAAAGGAAGTTGCTTAATTTCATTTGGAGATAATAAATATCTCTAATCTCATTTTAAAGGACTTTAAACGACCTAAAGATAACCTCTGCTCCCTGGACGCCTCGCCGGCTCTAAATCTACGCGATCCCGCCGATTGCCAATAATACCCGTGATTACTTTCTACACTCTCTCCCCGTTAATCTAAGTTAGGCTTACCATTTACAACTTTATAAAAGCTTTCGCCGTTGCCTGTCCTGCTCTAGGCTAATATTTATCCCATGCGCAGATGCTGCTTTAATATTTTTGATAGCCATTTTCGTATGGTTTTACTTAGATTATTATTCCACCAATTGGCATTGTATCGTTTTATTTTCAATTAGCTCACACACCTGTTGACGAGAACTGGGTTCAGATTATTAAAAGCGTATAAAAAATAATCTATAAATAAATATCTACGAATAATGTCAATAATCCTTACGTACATACTCGTATATGTATTTACCTTATGTACGCTCATGTGAAGTCACTACAAATATTTATTTTACTTATATAAGATTAATAGGGATTGTTGACTGATTAATCTCTAATATTACATCTATCGACTTATATTACATCTTAACTGTAAGTGTAATCTTTGTAAGTTTTACTGTTAAAAGTATTTGGATCATCTATAAATAATTAACGGATTCACCAATAGATTTTACACAACCCGCTGTAAGTTACAGCGCGAAATCTGCCCACATTTTATGGATTGCCAATAATGCCAGTAATTACTTCCCCCTGCCGCTTCCACCTGTTAATCTTACTTTGGCTTATGCCAGCGCGTGCCAGGTTTAGTTAAAAATTATTGGCGCAGGCATGCGGGCCGATTAACGACGTTTTAGGGGGCGTTGATGAAGATGGCTTTGTGTTCCTTTAAGTACTGCTTGGATTATTAATATGCGAAAGAAAACACACGGAAAAAACCATAGATTGCTATTACCATTTTATTTACTCATTTTATTGACTAATAACTTAATAATTTAACCATTTATATCATAAATTTATTGTTACTTGTATTTGTAAAGCAAGTGAAAATCATGTTATATATTGTAAAGGATCGAGTTTAATGAAACAAAGACAAAAGGTAGACTCAATTTAAATTAACCAGTTACAAGTTACACGTCATTACTAAGGTTACGGGAGTTAAGTAAGCTAATTAGGGGTTGAAAATCGCTGATCAACTTTGCGAGTTTTCGACATTTCAAATCAAAATAACCCAAAAGAAACTAACAGTGAACAGTCATTAAAACTTCTCTGAGTTGTATAAATCGTTTTGACTTATAATTTTATGTATACACTTGCAAGGTAGTTTGAATTTCAACAATATACAAATATAGGTCGCATCAAACACATCTTACAATTTTATTATAACAAAAGTTATCAGAAACTGGGTTTCATGAAATATTGGATGGCACAGTGTTTTTATTCGGTATACTAATGGCTTGATGGCTTGTAAAATACACCTAGAAATTCTTACTACAAAATCCTGTCTCTGGCAATTAACTGTAACTCTTTAAATGCATAGGAATTAGCTATGCACAGGCAGCCTAATAAACAATGTCTGATTTTTTATTTTTTATTTAGAGATAAGATACGATTGTGTGAATTCGTCCTTGAGATTAACTTGGCTAACAATTCCTTCTGTTACCGACTCGATTTCACTTATATATTTTCCACTGTAATTTCAAAATGATATTATTATTTCATAATAATATGAGTAGGCAATAAAAAGCCGTAGGTACTTGCAAATCTGTAAATTCATGCAAAAAACGAGAAAGCCTACGAACTTTCGTTCAAGAGAAACCAATACATTTAGGGCAACTTTCTTTTAATATTGTTAAAGGGTGAAAAACTTGCCTGGCAGAGTGACTGATTGATGAGTTTTCTTTGCATAATGTGTAATGCGGTGAAAAAGGTGTTACCGAATTTTATTAAGAGGCAAAAATGTTATGTTTTTGTTATAAAGATATTTTATGGCGTTCAGCATAGTAAGAATAAAGTGCTCTGCTTGGCATACATAGTGTAACGTGCTATGTCAAGCGAACTCACGCGACGAGACAATAACATTATATCTTCTGCGTTTTTACGGTTTCTACGGTTAAGTCTAACAATTCGCACTTGGCCACCTTGGTACTACGGGTACAACCCTTTCACTGTTGGAGGAGATCCGCTCCAGCAGTGGACCAATAAAAGGGTTGAAAAAGTAAAAAAGATTTATATAACAGTATTTAATGTGTGGCCTCAAATATGATTAACTTAAAAATGCACGATGAATCTTCGTCGTTGCCGACAAACGAAAAATCCTCATCAAACTGAGTTTGATTATTCGGTAACTTGAAATTCAGTTCTCATATCTCATCAGTTCGAACGACCCACATCAATCACGGCGCGCGTAGGCAGTGTTTTAATGACATTATTTCCTAATACTGAAGGACAATTTCCCTACTAACTGTATTATCGACGTGTTTCCCTACGAAACAGTAAACGAAATGTGAAAATATTTGTAACGAATATGATATAGAGATTATACGTAAATTAAGTTTAGAAAAAGATACCAAACAAAGATTCATTTCGGATGGTTTTCCGAATATCTATTCTTATTTTCGTACTAGTAAATTAATTTGTTTTATTCTTTATTATATCCATCCATTTGTAATTTGTTTTCTAATGAAACATTATCTGTCCATTACTTTGTAATTATGGGTAAAGTTTGTCTTGTATGTTGCGGGCAAATAAAAAATAAATAAAAGCATAAATTACAAACGTAACATCACGCCTGTAATCCCCGAAGGGGTAGGCAGAGGAGTGTAGTATACCCCCACATTTCACCGGTTA
>DWUN01000100.1:0-31836 GCA_018249975.1 Passova gellias
GCAAACGTTGTTCTGCCATATAAACTATAACAGTATTTCTCCACTATTTAATGGATGTTATTATACATATAAACCTTTCTCTTTAATCACTCTATCTATTAAAAAAACCGCATCAAAATCCGTCGCGTAGTTTTAAAGATCTAAGCATACATAGGGATATCGGGACAGAGAAAGCGAGTTTGTTGCATACTATGTAGTGATTCTACATTAGAAGCTTCGACAAGGTTTCGTTAAGCAGTAGGAGGTACCTACTGTTTTACACCTATCGTTGTGCTGCGATTTGATTATAATCACTAATAATTTGCTGACTGTATTTACTGATTATTAATAAGTTATGAATGCAAATATGTATAATATACGAAAGCTACGTAGGAACTTCCATGCAAAGTCCATGTATCTTACCAACCGCGTGCCGGCATGCGACCTGCGTGCGCCGCGGGGAATGAAGACGTTAAATAATTTAGTTAGATGGCCGTTTGCTTTATGCACGTATGTACTAACTTCGGAATACATTTACTCACGCGTTTAATTAGTGCACTTTTCCTCTACATTTATACATGTAACATTGATAAAAATTACATAGTTATATAGTTATATTATATTATAGTTATATAGTTATATTATATTATAGTTATATAGTTATATTATATTATAGTTATATAGTTGTATAGTTAAGTAATGAAATGAAAAATTTCATTTGAACTTAATAGATTAAAAAAAATTATGTACGGTAAAACTGTTTAAATTTATATATAATACAGATAGTTATTAATATTGTTTAAAAATTTCAATTGTCTGGCACACGAGAATAAATATAGGTACTGATAGGTCATAAAAAGATTAAATTTAAACCAGTGCCCCGACACAATAATACATACTTGTTTCTCGACTAATATTATAAAAAGTTAATTCAATAGCGATAATGATTTTATGAGTGTTCAAACCAGCACCAATGAGATTAAGCTCAAACAATAAAACATAGTCAGGCAATATATTTAAGGCGGCTTTAACTGTAGTATATTATTTAATATTAAAGATCTTGAGGTAAACGGGGGAAGTGGCTGCAGTTCTGCGATAAGGAAACCCCTACCCTCGTCCCCCACCCGCTCTTTTTGGGGGGGTGGTAACGCCTTAAGAGCAGCCGTACTTCAAATTGCGTTTAAGTTAGATAGCTAGTTTGATACATTGCCCCCATTATTGCATATCAAAGACGTTTGATAAGGCGTCCGTGATAAAGTGTGTGATTTTCACAAGGGCCCGTTTTCTACTGACGCTTTTTACATATTCTAAGGATGTTAATATGATTCCAGTTCCGGGAGACAAACTGTATGCATACCTGAAACAAAAAAGCCTTCATTAGAAAATCCAGTCATATTACATAAAACGGCTTGGGAATGTAGATACAAAGTATAATAACAATATACATATCAGCAATTATAATAAATTACACATATAAATAATCGCGTTTGTTATATAGCTACATGAATTATTGTTAATAGAAAAATGTGGATGCATTCATCTTTCATTGTTATATTACTGAGAATAATTGTTTTTACTACTTTTATATTATAATATTAATTATTAAATAGCAATGTTTGGATACTATATTAAACTCTGAAAAAATTAGACAGATTAAGCTAAATATATACTTCATTAATAAACAGAGTGCACTAATACCTACATAGGGTGTTTAGTTGAATATTCATTGTGTACTAAAATTGTACATGTACACGGAACGCGACTCTACATTACGCATCCGTAGCGAACAGTAGCGACAACGCTAATATTGCCATGCCTCTAGGGCCAACGTAGAGCCGATACGTCGATCGTCGAGACAGATACGATTGTCACAGTTCAATTTAGTAAAGCACGTTCGTGTTCTGTCTCAATATTTAAAGCAATAACGCCAAAATATAAGAACAAAACCATTGACTGTCGATTTCGAGAATTAATAAAATACACGTTTATGAAATATTTATATGTCGAAATATTATAATCGTCTGTGGAATTTTTTTTATGGCAAAATCCAATTTGAATTTATTTTAATTTTATACCTAATAATAAGTCTCATCATAGTCCTTACCTATACCCAGAAAAAATAAATATCAAGTTTATTAAAACGAAATGTAATTTACAAAAAACTATAAGTTTACTTAATAAGCGAAAAATAAACAATTGGTCTTCTTTTATGTTTTTTCAAAAATTCAAATAAATTCTTGATACTATTATTATAACCAATACTAGTTATAATAACGAAGCTTAATTGTGTAATCTTAAAATTTACTGTCTATTCGAAATTCAAAATAGTCGAAGGCAATACAGTATCGTCGGACAGATTAAACATCGGAGGCCAAATGAACATGCGATAATTTATCGCACGTACCCCCGTGTGTATTAGCTGTATCCGACTAATGCCGGCTTTCGATATTCGGCGTTCGGTCGCGATTCGATATTTACGAGCGAACGACTCGCATTAGACTGTCGGCCCGTAGGTAAATTAGCACAGATGCTCGCCACTGTTACTGTGATTCATTCCAAATTGGCTTTCAGCGGAAAAAACGGTCCAGCCGTTGCGGTAGACGCTATCTAGGGATTGGAGCTAAATAGCTTTTAAAAGAGCTCCCCCTTTTTTCTTCCGTGCACAGTTCGCCTTTTATTCTGTTTGCTTTCTTCCGCATACAGTAAATAGTGGCAAATCAAGAAAGAAATTCTAACCAGTTTTAGCTAGAATTTAAACGGGTTACGTTCAACTGATTTGTTTTTATTTACGTTCGGTTCAATCGCTTTAATGTATGTTTCTACTACCTATTATTAGGTTTTAGCCAACATTTGTGTGATCGTTTTTCACTGTCAATTTATTTTGGTTTCCCACTGAAACTAATTCGTTACTAACTCGATAAATTAGATTGAAATAATAGAATAAAAAATAAAAAGAAGTGTATTTTCCTGGCACGTATATTTTGACAAAGGGTAAATGTATAATGAGAGCATGCAGCCGATAAACAAGTAGCATTTGCAATTAAATAGCGTAATGTTGTTGAGGCCTTACGATCTGTGGCAACGCCTTGTGATGACTATCGCGCCGGAAGGGTCTTTGCGCGTTAAAGCTATATGTATCTATCGTAACATAAAATATACATTTATTTGAATGATTCACGTACTGCTAAATAGACAATTTAAATTCCTTGAGTATTGTGAAAACTTACGACTAATGAATTAACATTAAGCTTATTCTGTTTCAGATCGATATTTCAACCGACGCATACTTTGAATCAAAGGTCAATGGTAGCGATCTCTATATCTGAATGGTATGAACCGAAGATTTGAAAAAGATCTTAAAGATATGAAGGGATTCGTATCAAGATAACCGATAAGGTACATTTAATTGATATTATTTAAAATGACAATTTTCATCAATATCAGACTCGATACTGTAATTTGCAAAATGACATATAATCGAGAATATATTGATCGAATATACTGCGATTCGGAGTTTATTTTTAATGAACTGCAAATGACAGCCCGTGAAATGCACAAATGTTGCATTTCCCAATAATGAACCGGGGAAATTACCTTTAGTATAAATAATCCGTGCCAAAGGGTGGCTTCGATGCGCAGCTACTGCAAATCAACCCCCTCCATCCCACTGCAACCCCACCACGGGTTGTCGACGATAAATAAAATTCGCGTTTTAACAATAAAATGCATTTTCCGCAAATGCTCCCAGTGAATTATTGTTCGGGCTTTACGAGCTTAAAATTATATGGGCACGTGAAATTCGATCTCGATAATGCATGCGCTGTGCACACAATACTATTTTCCAACTATACAGTTTCCGACTATGAAATTTAAATCACGGAAAGATTAACTGCACTTTGTGTGCGCCAAAAATATATTCGCATATGATGAAACTTTTATTACCAAAATCGCCATTAACGGTCGCAGCCCCATAACAATGTACCTATATCATAGCAATGCTTTTCTAATGCAGTTCTACGTTAACCGCATATACGGATCCCCTGAAACCGCAACGCACTAAAAGAACACGTCACGTACTGGCCCTAAACTACTTATAAAACATTTCCCAGAGGAAAAAACAGTATTTTATTTCCAACAAAAATAGATCACACTGCCGGTTGATGGAGAACCAATGGCGAGCGTCCCTGCGGCACAGATGGCGACACAAGCGCCGAGATAGCAGAAATATGAATTGTGGCCTTCGATATTTGTCACTTGAATTACAACCCCCGGCGGACGCCCGGACACCCGGCACGCCCGGATTGCGAATCGCACCTCGTTTACAACATGATCTATTTTTTCCCGCCAATTTTCGGCCACTGACTCTCAAATATTTTTTCTCATCGAATGTTCTGGGTCAAACTACGTAAATACTATTTGCATTCGTAGAAGTACGAATAGGTGGGATATATTGGCGGGCATTCTAATTTTAAATATAATATTTTTAAACTGCTACGATCAGTTGAATCATAGTCTAAATAACTAATATGCGGGCACGAAACGAACAAGAGAGTCGTAAATCGCGAGAAGACCGCAATTCGTTTCAGTCAAGACGTGCAGCATTGTAAACATTATCGTTTTATTTGGCTGTTTGTGTTACATTCTAAAATTGGAACGAACGCAGTATTCTGTTGTGTAAAGAAAATGCATATTTTAAAAATACAATTGGATACTCGAAGTAACAGTATTAGTAACCTGACTAGTACCTACTTACTGAGCTATAAAGCGACAAAAAGTAATCAAACACATCCCCTAACAAGCAATCCCCCATTATTAATACAAGCTACCGCGATGGTGAAGTAATAAGTAAACAAAGCCTGTAATAACGCCCAGTCACACCAAGGAAACCAATTTGGGAGGTATTTGTAAACGTCAAATATGTTTGTGCGTACATATTTATTGTTGGTATCCCTCACGTACGAGTACATAACGAAACGGCGACGAAGAGAAAAGAGATACACGGAAACTACACAAACCTACGACTTAAATACGATAGACACAAGTACCAAATATGAACTTTAGGTGCGTATGACATGAGCGATTTTCCTTTAATACCTGATTTAGGTGTATCATTCTGTTACAAGGCGAAAACGCAGAGAAGTGGAAAACTGTGCGCCACGTGCGAATGATTCATTGCAGTCCCTTAATTAAAGAAGATTTTAATTGTATCGGATGTCTGTGAAAGCGAAAATAATGCACTCCTAAATTGGGGTTGGAACGGGAAATTTATTTTTGTGAGCTGTTCGAATAAACAGCGTTGCGTGTTCCATCCATCTTTGGGATATTGGCTCAATGGTGGGTATGTATCGCTATGGTTTAACACAAAAAGGTATGAAATTTATGCGTGTTATTACCCTGTTTTCATACGTGTTTGTAGGGTAGAATTTACTAGTAAAATTTTAAATATATTGTAATCAATGGGTGTCAGTAATTCTCGTTTCTCTTTGTATATTATTCTAAGCAGGTATATTTAGTGCATTGTAAATATTAAGCGTTTACCACAGTAAGTGCTATCTAACGAAACATGAAACGCATTTAATCCAGTAGATTCATTTGGCGTATAAAGGCAAGCTGGCGGCAACTTAAAATATCTTTCTTAATTACAAAAGCCTTTGTTGAACGTATCTGATCTATGTAAACAGAAGGCGAATGTTTTAAATAGCGGCCCAACAAATAGGTTCCGGTTGGGAGAAATACGCGAAACTCCTTAATGAAAGAGTATTTAAAGGGTTCCAGAGGGCCGATACAAGTGCCATTGACTTTTTGATATAATTGTTCGGCAGCTGCTGTTCATTGTGACTTTAAATAACAAATTATGGGATTTGGAATGAAGTGTTTATGTATTTTTAAAACTTCGATCATTAAATATCTAAATAACAGCAAAATATAACAAAACCTACGTAAAATAATGTAGGGGTGCTTTAGTTACGAGTACCTGATAGTTTGGTATCAAAGTATATAGGTACCTAAATTCAGAAACATCCTCATAAAGAAAGATTATCTTAATAACTAATATCACATATATAAAATATGCTTTTCCCTAGCTACAAGATTCATTAATTCATACAATTCATTAGATTCAACGTATCGTATTTTCACTAACATCGAAATATCCGGTGTTCTGTTGTTTAACCGTGTACTATTGACATTTACAGCTCATCATTGAATGGGCACCGAATCGAACCCGAGTCCTGAACAGAATGTTAGCATGGTGTACACACTGTATAGTACGGCGGCAGTTCATTTGGCAAACAATAGCCGGCCCCGCCGCGACACGGGATAAATTGAGTCGGGCACAGCGTTACCACAAGTTTGGTAAATTACGAAATCAAATATATTTACAAAAAAGCTTTTGTAGACTTTTTTAACTCTGTGGGCCTTATTTTAACGCCCTTACTAAACAAACTCAAGTACCTCTAAAGACTTCTCGTGAAAATAATTTTCACTAATATAAAAATAATCTATATGGTTGATTTTCAACGTTGTAGCGCTATAAGAATCCTAATAATTAGAAAAGTCCTAGCCAAATTGATAATATGGCCATTCTACTGGTCTAAGTCGCACTCGCCCGCGGAAAATTGGGGAAATCTATTTAAACATCTAGAATGTGACGGTTTATCTTGATCGAGAAGTTACCCCGAACCCCTTTGGGTGTATAGCAAAGATTTTTGCATATATTTTCAATAGTATGAAATAAGTAGGTATAAAAAATCAATTGAAAATCCGATCCCAAGCATTGACGCTAAATATAGGCGGCTTTTAATTTACGAAATAAATAAAATAAATGATGTTACTTCTTATTTTAAAAAAATTGAGTTTAGTAATTAGGTACATAATAATGATCAAATTCCAAATATTCTACAAATATTTCAAAAATATAATGTGACAAATAAATGCCAATATAACAAAACAATATTCGTAATACCTATTAACAAAGACAAACTTGAAAATCTATAAGGTTTTAAAAGAAATATATTTTTAATCAAACATTATTTTTATATACTTCATTCCCCTTTGTAACTTAACATTAATATTCATTGTTAAAATTATTGTTCCGACTGCAATTAAATTGAGATAATAAAATACATAGTGATTTAACATCTAGAACGCTATTACACGTTTATACTCTCGTTCATTGAATTTTAACTATCGAAATAACAAACGAAGTTCTACAGTATAATATCAAAGTGCCAATTAAGAGTGCGAAGTGTGAAAAGGCGAGGGTCTCATTGCATGAGATCTATTTAGATAGAGACACCTTGAGCAGTTCGCAGTTGCAGATTCATCTCTGGCACGCTAACTGAGAACGACTTTATGTATGCGAAACCTTCTTTGTATTTGCCTTTTCGTTAAAATATTTCCGTATTTTAACAATACTTTTATTTCTTATTTTAATGTCATTGCATTTTCGGTTGCACAAATTAATAGCCTTGATACTAACTCACTCAATAACAAAGCAGCAATTATTTTAGTTTTTAATTTATTAATAAGATTTTTCCTTCTCTTGTAATTGTAATTAAATTTGAGGTTGATAGGATAATCACAATCGTATACAGATAAGTAATCTGCTACTTAGCCTAAAAAAAGCCATTCACTTTCACACGGCAACTCATAAATCTCGGCCTGCACCAACTAAGCCTAAAAGGCCTTAAAGCCTGCCTTATTTAACTCAATATAATAGAATCACCTCGGATTGCTTTCCGATATTTACTGTTTGATTTTTCCCCTCTCACCGAGATTTGGTGCGTTTACCCGAAAGAGGCGTGTACCGGTTGATGGTAATGGCCGGTGGGGTCGGGGATACGTAACCTTTCTAATTAACAATTTGCCCTACAGTCTATGAGGTGCTACTTGATTATTTTACGAGTTCCACCTTTTTTGTTGTAAATAGCACTTTCTGAGGGTCTTCGGTCCGTTAAGTCAATGTTTTGAAGATCTGGGTGTGGAAATTGTGCCGTTTGTCTCATGCCCTCGACTTTTATTACACTACAATACATCGTAGAATAGTCTTTAGCAATCATCAACTTACAACGTAATAAAAATACATTAAAAGGCGGAAATGATACATTTTTAAGTTAAATTAAAACCTATTTAATGAATGTGTTAAAAATATGTTTAATATTTTCTTTGTGGATTAACAGTAGGCACAGCAAAACAATGTTAAGCAATTACGCCCCTGTGCAATCCATTTAGCATGTCTAGATACATAAAAAATAATTCAACTGTGCAACTTTATTGGATTGATCATGCGCAAATATTTATTGATGGGGACGCAAGGATAGGGTCTCAATTTATTGTAAAGCCGTGACAAGATACATAGGTAACTCAAGTAAAATAACATCGATATATCGGTAGCAATCAGACAAATTGGCTCCGAGCCCCCTCTAACCGAATTAATCCAATATGTAGGTTTTCTTACCAAGACCACTTAGCTAGGGAAATATTGATGACACAAGGGAGTAACAAATTTAAGTGAAATTCGTATACGTTATTGCTTGGCAGGCAATTCAATGGCCATACACGAAATGGAATAAAAACTCGACTGGCCTCTTGATTTAGTGGTTAAACAACCTGACTTCTAAACCAGAGGCTGTGGGTTCAATTCCCTCCCAAAAGAAACGTTGGTGTCATCAAATTATAAAAAATATCTGTATTAGTATCATATAGTATCTACCTATATGTATGTGTGCTTACCAGCTAATTAAAAAACAGATAGCCGTATGTAACATTGTGCCAATTACAAAAAAATATTATTTTTTCTCAAAATGAAATTGTTATGTAGAATTTAAGATTATTTTATTTGTAAGTGCCTACCTAGTAGCTTCGTATTGAATTATTCAAAAATTATATACGGTTTGGAATGACACTTTGCATCAACTTAAAAAAACATTTAATTCAACGCCTTCAAAAACAAGCGAACTGAATACAAGATTTCTGCTTCCGTTTTATAAGAAGCGGATCCCCAAGCATGTGTATTTCAGAATAAATATCGCACAAATCCACCTTTAAATAAACAGTAGATATGGGGGAATAATGTTTTTGCCTCATTCCGGGTAACGATGCTTAAGATATTTATTGGGAGATAAATTGAGTTTTAAGATATTACACACATTTTTGATGTTTCTCGCACTTTTATCTGCATGAGATTAGGCAAAATCTACAAATTTTTGAACAACCAATTGTACGCCTAAATGGTGGTTGATTGTATGCTTAAATAATGGTATATTTCAAATTATCGGAAAGCTCAATTAACTTTAAGAAAAATGCAGTATATCGATATCATAAAAATACAGTTTTAAGTATTGTCCAATTCGGGGTAAACAACTATAATTTGGTTGAACATGAACTAGTACGAGTACCTGCATGTTGTCACATATCAACGTTGACTAAACTTACACTTTTATATGTCAACCGAATTAATATGATAAATACTAAAAATATGTTTCTAACATGTATTCGTTGCTTAAAATAATAAATCAAGCACCAACGTTTCTTTTCTAGAACCCCGAAGAGGTTATCTAATTAGAAGAAAGCCTCCACAAGTCTTCTAACTGCGGCTAATCACAAATTAATGAAGGCTTGTACTGGAGTGTCGTAGCGCAATGATAATTCCACGCCGCCCTGCTGAGCTAAGAACCTCATCAATTATGGTGGAACCACCCCCAACGGTGACCTAAGTGAACACACACTTTCAAAACCAGTGTCTAAAATCTCTTCGACATTGTGCAATGCTACTTCGGGGTTTCTTCAAACATAAACATCGACTCAATATAAATTTGGACGCGCATAAAATATCAGTTGAATGAATCTATAATTAAGATCCGGTTTTAAAAAAAACTTGGAAATGAAATGCATGCGTAAAAATGGTAGTTGATGAATTACGAAGATATAAAATAAAATAAAAATACTATAGGTGAAGTATAACAGTCTATTTTAAGGTTAGCAAACACTAAAAATGAAACCACGTCCTCTCTAATAAATAATGACCCTTAAACAGTCGTTGTAGCGACACTAAACACTTCCGCCACTAAACCACATTTGATTTGTAGTTCCGTCCAAGAGTTACCGTCCCTGTTTGAAACATTCGGAGCCATATGGTGCCCGATTTACGTGAACACCATGCGGCAAACTGTAAAGGATCCTTGATTAATGCGCCCCTTACTTAGTTAATGAACGTGTGTGTATTTAATGCAATTTAAGGTATGTATGTTCGCGTAGGGAACGCTAGCATGGTCACATTAATTGTGACGATTTATAGATAAGTATGAGCAATAAAAATTGAATTTGTCAAGGAAATGCCATCAGGAAACACGACATACTAATATAGGTATAGCCCTAATGCTGGAGAAATCACGCAACTTACGAATTGTCCTAAGTGGAGCGCAGTTCCTCCAAGATTCACGAAACAGATGATGTACAAGCCTCTACGCATAAATATTTATACAACTAGAAAAGTTTTATTTAGCAGTTTGTAATTTAAACGGTATCGCCCTAAACTGGCTCACGTTGTTATGCTATGAATATAAATCGTGATAAATTCCTCTGGAGGCGGAGAGGGCGCGGGGCGAGGTGGAGCTGCCTCGAGGGGTTTTTCTTAAAAATAACTTTTGTCAGGGCAATTCGGTGGAGCCGCGGGATTTATGGAAAGGTGGTGTCACCCCGGTAATTAGTTTTTAACTAGTTGTGATAAGGGTCTGCTGTTTTATGCGTGCGCGACAATAAGTAATGGCGCCTAAAGCGCAAATGAAGATGAATTCAATTTTATTATTAACGAAAATTGCCAAATTTCATAAACTTTTTTAAGAGCATACAATAACTACTTTAACCATTATTCAAAAGTATCCATCGCTTTCCTCAAAACAAAACAGCCTGTGACAATTGTTTCCTAAAATGTGTCACAATATTTTTATTGTTACCACATTCCTTATATTTGCGACCCGTCATATCATACGTATCCAGATATGATTTACGCCTCGACGTCCGCTCAGAAAAAAAAAATGAAAGTTCTTCCACGAAACTTCTTTTATTCTTGGAGAAAGTTGCGTAAAAAACTGGCGGCGTTTAGAAAAAAAGCAATTTTCTAGCTCAGGTGTGTGAGATGTTCTTTATCTAAGTTTGCATCCGAAGCGCTTTGTTTATGACGGCATATTTTTTCGAAGTTTTGAACATTTTATTACCTTGCACGGTGAGATAACTTTTGTGCCTCCTAAAGACAGAAAGCGTTGGACAATTGTTGTTTCGTAAACTACTTTTTTTTTTAATTAACACGGCTACCTGTTTTGGCATTCATAAAAATAGCATAAATTTGCTTCAAGTTACAGCTACTTAAGCGTACACTGAATAATTAAAAAAATTGTGTACGAATTTAGCATCAACAGCAAAAGTTACTTTTAAATAACTTAGAGACGGGCACATCTCCTTTTAATGGACACGGAAAATATAATTTGAAATACTCTTTATAGCCTCCATAATGTAACCAAGTGGGCCAAAAAATGGTTGTCACCGTCTGGCGGAGTACATTAACATGAAGGGTGTGAGGCAAGGAGGTTTTATCAGGAGGGCCTTTCCTGAGGGAGGGCCAAATAATGCGATATTGCTCGTTTGTGCGAGGCCCTATTTATCTATTAAAAAACGTGAGATTTATGAGCGCGTATAGGAAAGTTGAGGAAGTTTTTATGTTGTTCCGCCGAGCTTCGAACTAATATACGAGATTGATGCGTATTATTTTACGCAGACTTGTGCGCGAATTTTATTACGGAAAGTATATTTGAACTTTCCTTTAATATAAGCAAAAGTACAATATCAAAACATCATAATCATTAGCAATACCAAAATATATACGAATCAATTTTAGTATTAACAACTTAATTCGCTCGTGAACGAGTTTATGTTAAATATTTCAAGGCAATTACATATTTCATATCCTTTGACAAGTGGTGACTACTAGTAAACATTGACGATAATCACAAAATATTCAGTTTGCAGCTATCTTATATTCAGATAGACTTACGAACGTAGACTGAGATAAAGCTAACAGTTGGAGGTCTTGCTCAAGCATCTAACGTTCGTCAGATCGGGCTACAGTCACGAGAGTCACGACTTAACGTGAACAGCTTTTGACATGACGTTCAAAAGTTTACCCTCGTTTGTGAATTTAACTTAAGTTAAGCATAACGCAAATCATAAGTATTTTGAATTATATTACAACTAACAGTTGTTCGACCTAGATTTGTTTTAAATTTGAACTTAACAATTTTAATTTTAAAAGTTACCGCAAAACAAAATAATTTATCCACGGCAAATATAAATGAATACATAGGTAGTGTAATCTACCTACAATAAATTCAACCTCAAAATGCGTTCAGTTCTCCTGAGTTATTTATTTATTATACATACATCATCAAATATAAGGCACATTAAATTCTAATCAACATGTAATTAGCCGATATAATATATCCTGTTGCGTTTAAACAATAGGATTATTCATCCAAAAAGCCATGGAACGTAAAATTTTAATGCACTGTCCGTACTTCTGTATTTTCAATATAGCTTTTAAATTACTCTGAACATTGCCGGCTATATTTATTGGCGGTAGGTACTGGTGAATAACGCCACTACATTTCTATTGAAAATAAATGGCATGGCGAGTTCAATATCGAATTAGTTAATTTACTCATTGACCTCAATAGGCTCCGTGCCAAGTAATATTATCAGTTATTTAAAGCAAACTAAAGTTAAAGATTTTTTATACAATACTTTAAAAAGCACAGATTACTATGACATAACTGAATACACTATACACCTAGATACGATACATACATCATAGATATAAACCTGTGATAACTCAACGATGCAATAATATATTCATTTTTGTAATTTAAAACAGAATTATGAAGGCAACTGCAATAAAAAGTTGTAAAATATTCGTATAGAACTACAATTGTATGATACGTATAGGTTTATGAGTCGTGTTTATTATCAAGTGGAATATTGGCTCGCAACATAGTGCTAAATTCGAGCGGAACACCCGATAGTGTGGTATTATCTGCCATTATTTGTCATCGGATGAACAATGCCCGCTCGTAACACACCTACTATCACGCTCAATTTGTCACCAATTATAATTATGGTGCGGTCAAAAAATTTCACTGCGAATTTTTACTCCCGTTTTGTTTTAATACCAGTCTGAAAGCTCAGAGCTGACTGTTTAGTGAATCTAATAATAGCCTTTACGGTATGTAACTACTGTATAGCAAAATTATTCCTACTTTAATATAGCTATTATAAATTACCGATATTAAAAATCAAAATAGTACTTGTAAATTAAATCATTCAAATAGTATTTACGATTTGCTTTGTATTTTATTTCAAAAGTTAAAACACTGCAATTAAGTTTCCCATTTTTATTTATCTCACGGTAACAATAATTTTATATCGTTACTATTTCAAGAGATAAACGTATCTATCTAGATTAACACAATGTTCCGTTACATAACAATCGTAGTAAACTCGTCCGAGATAAATAGTATTCTGACAGATGTTACCGAATATGTGCGAGCTGCCGTGGCGGGCCGGCCAATAAATAACTGGAGTATGAGTAAGGACCACCTAGCGAGGAACGGAGAACTTTACGGCACCACTGTACTGTACCTCCGTCGTACATTTTACTTAGCAAATTGCTCATTTTGCTTCCGTCTAACAACCGCTTAATGAAGACGACTTTTCATATTTTATATGACGCAATAAAGTTCCTGTTACGCAACACTAAGGGGCGTCCTTTGCGGGTATCGGGATTCAGTGTAACACAGAAGAACATTTACCCAGTAACTGGTTCAAATTAAACACTGCAATAATTCGATATTTTCGAAGTATAAATTTTATTGTGAATGACATATAAGTTAATTCTGACTCTGCTATAAAATAAACTAAAATCATAAGTCAACGATAACATGAAAGAAATGAAACAAATTGCATGGCTTTCAGTTGCGAACTCCGTGTATAAATCATATGAAAATTCTACTGCTAACGTAATAGTCATAAAGCTTATTTAATGCAACGCAAATGAATTCCAACGACACGCGACTCTGTCGATCCATTCAAAAACTTAGAACCATTCCTTAATAGCTCATTTGAATTTATTAGTCATTGAAACATTTAACAGCTAGCATGTCCGATGTATAGATATCTACAAGTATGCACCGTCTATTCCCACTGGGACATTATTATTAGATTGTTAGAGACAGTTTCAACAGCCGTACCTATGTTTCTACGCATATAGTTACCGGTATGGTTCCAAATATAGCTACACAATTTACGAACTTAGCGCTTTGTTCTCTGTTATAGACAATCGATGCCTATGACAGTTGAAATTAATGCATGAGGTCAATTTAAATTTATACGGCTGCAAAGTTATGAAACAGGGTCAAATATTTATTGCTATCCACGCTGAAAATTTACACTGAATAATTTTACAGTTTATTCGTACGTAGGTACGCGAATTGAATACGTCAGATGTAAAATATTTTTGATTCCTTCCTTATTAAAGATTTACACGATATAAAATTGGACAGTACGTCACGCACACATAAAATTCGATCTTTGGATCTCCACAATAAATCAAGGGGCGTTATGCGCCATGTTTCACAAGCTCATGCCATCTTTATCGCTCGAACATTATTTGTTATACAGACATCTCCGTCTAACATTATGCTGGAGCTCTGGGAGCAGGGGAGGGGGAAACTGTCTAGTCGTGACGTATTACTCGGCTGGTGGCCGCTCCGGCCAGTACGTTCGCTCCACAATAAAATATTGCACTGCTATTTAATAAAAATCGATTTTAAAATGCTACAATTTTTTATAATTAAAAATAAAACTTAACAGAGAATCATAATTTTATTTTTTCAACAAACATTCATGTAGGTACAACGGAAGCGGTAACTAATGAAGGGCCTGACGGGAATATCGATATCGACATGTGTGCTAATTACTTACGTATCTTAGCGAATATGTATGCTGAGTAGGTGTTCGATGCAAATGGCAAGTTCGATTCGAGAATAGACAATGCGACCACAACTTTATGGGACCACCCACTTATATTACCACTAAGAAGAAAAAAGAAATACAAAACAAAGTAACTAGTAGACATCATTGTGTATTACAATGTAGATTTTTGTACTCCAAATTTATAACTTATGTATATGCATTATGTATGTAAGTATAAAAGTGGCTAACGTAAATTGACACGACACTAAAATTAACTATTGACAAAATATGCTCGATAAAAGAGATAGTTCATTTTACATCAGCAACCAAACAAACGGTAATGGCATTTATACGGTGCTAATTTATCCAGTAACCGGTGTGCAATGAAAATCACACCTCAGCGTTACCACAACGCTGTCTAGTCATTTGTAAAAGCGAATGATGGGCCACACGTGATCAGAGTGCTAATGAATCCAAATGATGAGTAACGCAATAAATACAAGGACGATGTACCTACGTGTATGACTTTTTGTTCACTTAGCTATTTTCGATGGCAGTAAGCTCGGAGTTCCTGGAAACGTCTAATATATTACGTTCACAGTTCAAGTAAAGTCGTCTGTCAGTAAATGTGACTTATGTTCAGTTTTAATGTCTCTACTGCTTTTGAACATTTAGACATATTTTGAATACATATAAAGTTTACTTGTTACAAATTAATTTTGTTAAAATTAAGGAATGGCTTGCGCCACAATGTTAACAAATTGTAGATACGTTTTCAACGTTATACTCTGCTCTTATTTGTACCAGCTAATTCGTAAGCCGTTTTAAATATCACGTCCTTGTTGGACATCTCATTGGTCGGCAATAAATAGCGCGTTATCTCTCGATATCGACCGCGGGCGGCACTGCTCCGCGCGGCGACCTACCCTCGCTCTAATGAATTACACAATGAACTCTCATCTAAATACAG
Organism: Passova gellias; assembly: GCA_018249975.1. Classification (NCBI taxonomy): domain Eukaryota; kingdom Metazoa; phylum Arthropoda; class Insecta; order Lepidoptera; family Hesperiidae; genus Passova; species Passova gellias. The sequence continues at coordinate 15,971 of DWUN01000100.1, forward strand.
AAAAAAGCTTTTAAAGGCACATATCAAAAATGCCCACAAAGCCTACTAAGACAGGCCTTACAGATTTATAGCGCTACCTTTGTTAAATCACGTAATCTCCGCGTGGAGTCGCGATACAAATGGAGGTAAATGAAAATAAATGTAGTTCCTCATTCTGATGCTCACCAACCTATTTACATTATGTTCAGACATAAATCTGGCTCTATTTAGAAGTAATCTATTCTGAAAATTACCTGTTAAATCACATTTAGGACAGATAAACCATTGTTTGGGGTATGCGACTTACACAAAAAAATGTTTGTCGGTCAAATCAGTTGTAATTTGTTACCTTCGGGGTGGCACGTAACGTCATTGGGTGTTTAATATATTATGTGGCACACAGATCGAGTAGATACCCGAACAGGTAACAAATAATCCTGCAAAACAAAAAGTAACTGCCTGTCATTGGCATTAAATTTTAAGCATTATTCTCTTTATGTTGGTACTCGTGTATCCGTGACTATGTATACCGTTATCTGAAATGAACTGAAATTCAATTGCACTACAAATAAAAAGTATGCACTTAAAATACCAATAAGAACATACCAAATGAATTTTCAACAGGATATCGCCCTACGAGGAAGCCCGTGCATTTGATTTCTATACAGGCCCTAAGGTACACAGTTTGAATTAGGCATGACAAATATTTTACTACTTAAAATCATTGGCGTATCCCTATTGCGTGTGTGAGTATCGAATTTAAATTATTAATGATTATTTATCACTCGTGTTTCGGTCATCGCTACGCTGCGCCGTGCCAGGCCGGGGCCATTTTCGGCAGTTTCCGGTTATCTATTTTATAGAAGCGCCTCTGTTTATTCGGCTCATTTAAATTCGTAACAGCCTCTATCTAGCGAATAACAAAGTGGCTGCGAAAATTACTATTTATTTTATTACAAATATTCAAAAATATTCACTGTCTATTCCGAATTGGAAAAGTATTTAAAATTAATACTATGGAGGTACGTAATTAATAGTAGGAATATTTTAAACTCTGACGAGTGGTACCTAATAGTATAATTTGTATAAATAAAAAAGTAAAGCATAAACAAATAAATAAATGTAGACAACTACGTAACGCGTATGTATGTAGGTGTTATAGATTACCGGCGTTTTTGAACTTATCACAATGCGACCTACATTCTAAGTCCAAATAAGAAGATACAGTATAGTTTACATAATCCTTTTTAATTTTAAAATCGGTTTGAATTCCAAACTTTAGGCTACAGCCAACCTAATAAAATAATAAAAGCTTACAAAGCAACAAAATAATAACTAGTGATGTGACATCCCACGGGCCCGTACGATGAGCGTGATAAATTTACGCATCGAAAGAGGTCTTTCAATTCCAAATTACTGCAAATTAAATGTAAATAATTACCCATTAACATAAATCAGACCTTAAATTATAATAAAATCAGACTACTACTACATTGTCTGATTCTGATATAGTCTGGTGTATCTGAATGTCTTAATATTGTACGTATCAAGCCGGTAAGTGTAAAGCATAACTAAAACATAATTATGCGTGTATCTACGTACTTTAATATTGGTCAGTAATTGATTATCTAAATTTAAATTCATCGACAAAATCGAAGGTAATTAGCGCAACACTAGACAAACGCTCTCGGGTGCGAGCCTACAAATCATACCGATAGCATCTTCTACAAATTTGAATCGGATCTTATTTATGATTTGCCTTTTTCACGGCTACGTTTTGGGGAAAACTCAAACATAAATCACTGATAAATGGTTATTGAGTTCGGTAGGTACCTATCTAAGTCAACTTTGTATCCTCCTACTTCATTTGAAAACAAATTATAACTTTCCAATAAGCAACGTTGGTGTACAATCAGAAAACAGTACGCGGTTGTAATATAAAAAATGAGTTGTATAATATTTCCCGCAAATAACAGGTAGTGAACGATCCTTTTCATTATTCGCAACAACATAATAATCATAACAAAGGCATGTAAAACCCCGTAGTTGGTTAAACAGCAATCACATAAACAAACCCCAACAATAAAGCCAAATAAACGCTCGAGCACGCCATCCAATCGCACCTTGAATCGCACATAAAAGCCCATGAATACCGGTTGAATTGAATACTTCGCCGCTCAACAGGAGCACCGAATATTGCAATCCCAACCGTACTCGGTCGGGTAATATCGAGACTAGAGCTGCGCTCATAAAATCGTTTACGAGCTGCCGAAGAGCTCTCTTCGATAAACGTGCCATAAAAGTTCGGTTATTCGACGCTAGATGGCGACACTAGTGGCCGCTTGAAGCTGTTGCAGCGATTTTACTGCCATCTATGGAGCTTTTTAGTCTTTACAGACGTCGAGCAAAGGAGACGGCATAGCGTCTCTCTTTCTCTTACTGTGTGTCGTATTAAAGTTAGCTCTACTTGCCAAAATACTTATTCTGTTACAAAACTATTTATCTTCATACACATAATTGTAAGTGCACTTTAAGGATTTGTTTGTATTTCAGTTTATTAATAACAAATACAATTCATGTTCTTTTTTAATGTGAACCACTACCTAAGTAGTTAAATAAGGATAGACTTGGAAGTGTGAAACATTTGAATAAACGGTAGTTTAATAGTTAGATGGGACCCTATTTGGTGGTAATGTTTTTACACACTTTTTTACCTAATTAAATTTAACGAGAAGTTTATACATGTAACAGTGCACTTACCGGCAGATCGCTGTCGGTGGTCTAATTAGAGGTCGCCTTATACGAAGCTCACACGATGTCATAAGTATCTACAAATATATCTTTATAGGTAACTAGCTTTTGGCCGCGACTTCGTCCCGCCCCCGCAGCAAAAAATATAATTATTTACGACATCACATAAACCTCAAAAATAACAGTATTTCTCTACTATATAATGGATGTTTTTATACATATTAATCTTCCTCTTGAACTACTCCATCTATTAAAAAAAACCGCATCAAAATCCATTGCGTAGTTTAAAAGATCTACATACATAGGGACAGACACCGCAAGCGACTTATTTATACTATGTAGTGATGTAAGTACCTACGGTGTTTGCAGCAGTACCTACGATCTAGTGGCAGACCAGTTTGAAGCCCAATCTCTGGAGTTGGATTTGGTAATTTAGCTGCGACTTTACAAAATTATTTGCGTTATTAAACAAACACTTGTCACAGCGAAAAAAACATTTTGAGAAAATTTCTGAGGTCGCCATAATGTTCCATTCATTTCATTTTAATACATACGACACATAAAAAATATTTCACCAAATAGAAAAAATACAACAACTTTATCATTGTAATTTTACCCAGATCGTTAATTGAAATATGGCCGCCTCACTGCTGCGCGGTCGGCACCTATTATAACATTAGTTCAATGCGGTGAAAACTTTTTAATCATTTTCTTCCTAACGATCAATTTAAATTATTACTTTACCGATCTATTTTGCTCCCTAAGTGCTATTATATAATTCACTAGATGATAGCGACTACTGAGTTGCCAGATACGGGATCTTTGATGCAGTTAATTTCTATTTTCTGCCTCGCCATCTCGCAATTTACGACATCTCGTAATAAACACGTCAGCTAGTTTATTTTTAATATAATAGAGCAAAATGAAAATTAACATTATTCTCTCAAGAATGCATTAAGAGCGTTTATATGGAAGTAGATTTTCAATGACTACCAATATTAATTACGAATTCAATTTTATGTCGAGCTATTATTATCTACTTGTAATCAAACCTTAAGTTTACCTAATTATATTCAAGTTCACTCGATAGTCTTATATAACTATTGGTAGGGTAGGTAGGTAGGTAGGTCTTATATAACTACCTACAGTGAATTAAAAAAGGTTCATTCCAATTTTAATACAAACGCACCCGGAGTAAAGTTTCCCATTGATCATAATCGAATTTCTAAAACGATAATTTATAGACAAAACGGTGAAATCGATAGGAAACCTAATAAATCTCAATGAAATATGAAATAGAATCATTTTAAAGCAACGACAGTGAACAGCATACCTACATAATATAGGGTAGACATAAATAGATATTATTCATGTTTTAGATTCATTATTTTCTTAATTAAGTTAACCAGACTTTTATTATGGCCACCTTAAACGTAATCGAAACTCTCCTTATTATTTAAATTTAATTATAAATACAGCACGGACCTGCATGAGTCAATAACATGATACAGTCAATTATTCAAGAGCATTTTTAATATTAGTTAGTTAACGAAAGTTAGTTGCTTGTTGGCGGTAAACAAAACAGGTTTTTGTGAGCAGCAATACCTGCATACTTTATGTTATTCTTACTTAAATCTATAGTTTTCTCCTGTTTTAATAAAATATAACTATATCGCTTGATCACTGAAATCCAAATAATATTATTAAAAAATACGATAGTTTTTTGTTAATTAACAATTAATCATATGACATACCTATACTTAATTGTTTTATGTAATTTTCAATCTAAGTTTCTCTTCTTGTAAATGAATGTATTAGGCAAACTTAAAACAATTTAAGAAGATATGGAATACCTACTATATTTTCATGTGAGTGAAGTTTTAAGTAATTGCAAGTAAATTATGGCAATCCGATCCATCTCGCACCATATGCGGCGGATATAAATAATTTAATGAGTTCAATTATCCGCCATGTTATAACTGTTTTACTTTCTTCTGTTCCCTTCATATAACCTTTAATCGAATACTCTCACGATCTATTATGATTTACATGAAGTCAACCACAAAGTCCTCCAACCACCGCAATAACAATGTATATGAAATAATTTAATATGTAAAAGTAGGTAATTGAGACTGCCAGCGTCTTATAGAAAGTTAGGATAAACGTTCAAAGAAAATCAAGCTCGAACAACAAAAGTACCTTCGCTATCATTGAAATCTACATGCAAGAAGACAGACGAACGGACGGCAATATTTTGCACAATTATGTAGATTTTAATCTGCTACGTTACAGATATAAGGCTCGCATGCATACCTCGGCGTAGCCTGCTATGCATTCATGATTACACGTGTAATAATACGGTCGGTTTTAATTGAACTTATGTATCTCTCAACGACATATTATATATTTTAATAATTTATATTTTGTATGCTCTCCCAACGGATATATTCTCCTATCATATAACTAGGTGCTCACCATTTAACCACTCATCGCTACATTAATAAGTCAACTCAGAATATAAACTTGGCTGAGTCAAATAAACGTCAACATTCTATTTCGATTATAAATCGCATAGGTGCAATAATAGCGGCTAATCTAAATAGATATAAAACATAACTCGTCTAATATCGCTATCTATCAGAATATCTCGTGTAACTAATTGAACTAAATGTCCATTTTGTTGCTATTATCGTGTTTTTACCACCGCAACCTGACATTTGCGATACAACATTAAACAGTTTAATAAGCAATAAGGGCGTAGTAGTTCAGTCGAGTGAATTAAAAAAAGTACGGAGGTCGTACATCATTTTTTTAACTTTACGGCAGAACATGTCAAAGAGTCGAGTATCGAAGCGGTGGGTCCGATGAGTCCACGCGATGTGCACGCCACACGGGGCGTCGACGGCTGGCAACTAATTTTATATCGTTATTTATTGAAAATTAATTGTGTGAAAACACCACACCAGCTATCTCTTATCAACGGCTGTAAATATGTGTTAGCGAGAACTGCAAATATAAATCAACCAGTGAAGTAAGCTCTTTGGATACTTATAGTAAATCGGGAATATGTTACAAAATAGAGCCTGCATGAGTAATAAGTAGCTAGTTGTAAGTGGCCGGACCCGGAATGAGCTATCTTTTATCATGGTTCAGTGTAAGACACGATTTACGGTCCAAATTAAATTCGCGAACCATTATCCACCGACATCTATAATAACACAATATTTTTATTTCTACATCCTGCTGTATCATTACGAAACCCGAGGGTTCCATTATTTCGTAGAATCCTCGCGTAAGAAATGCCTTAAGTTGGCAAATCCTATAAAACCGATATAAACCAATTGGCAACACCTTAAAGTCTATACTCCAATAAATAACATCTGATTTATGAAAATTTATCATACTCTTGAGGCTTAATTTTGAAATGATCCGGACGCACTTCTAAAAGGTCTTACCTGTAGTGTTAGTGACAATGCAAATGAGACCTTGTGTATTATGTAATACGGATAAGTATTTACTGGTGAAGGTTGCCAAGAAGACGTTTTTCTACATGCAACTGGAAGTGTGTCTGCGTATTGTTTTGATAAGCTGCAGAACGGGTTTGCGCGATTTATGACTGGTATGATTTAATGCGAATAAACTACTCGCTTTGCACTGGCTGTATTGATAAATGCTCCATTTTTAGTACCGATGAATACATTGTTGCGAAGTTTTTATAACTCATACATTTCCACAATCTGATTGGAAAAAAACGGCCCTAGTTTACTTAATCTCCCATATAGCTTTTCATAGCAGCATTCTTTTCCTACAATATGTAGACAGTTTTACACGCACGTTATTTCGAAAAAGTCTTGCCAAGTCATGTCAAATCAACTTGCAATTTAAGAGAAATTTATTTAAAAAGTAAGCAGCTGAGCATTTGTTCACGGAAAAATAAATTAATGGCTGTCTGCTAGGCGTTTCATACATATTTCCCGATCTCAAACTTGGACACGAGCAGTTGAATGGAAAAAAGTTACAATGTTGCTTCAGTTTTAAAAAGTAGTTGGAAATAATTGAAAGGTTCCAATTAAATTATAATAGCCGTTTGGTATCGGCTTGTTATTTGTAGATTGGCAGCCCTGTTGCCCGAGGGCCAATAGGAAGGTTGTAAAGCGGCGCCTGCGCACGATCGCCCGCTGAGCTTTTCAGTGCAAACAACATAAGGAATCGAACAAGGAACTAATCTATGGAATATAAAATTTAATAATGTCCAATACCATACGAATGTTGTAAATTACACGTGAGTTCAAAATATTGACCGTCATTTTTCCAAATTTCTTGAAATAGTTTATAGTATTTCCAGTACTACTTACCTATGGAAGGTATTACTTTAAAAATGTTCTTATTTACAACGAGCTAAAAAATTTAAGTTACGAACATATACAAGTTATTACACATAAATGAGAAGTTGTATAATGAGCTTACTCAGATCTAGAAACTGCAAATGATACTTTTTAGTTGGTGAATCAATACCTACTTAAATTAAATATCTGAAGCATGATAGACGAAGGTAGCAAAAAAATTATATCATGAAACCTTAATTGCACAACTTCATAGTTTTAAAATATTTAGGTTGACTCATGTAATGTGTTAACTTGGTGCAATAAATGTATAAGCAACAATGCTGTTTTAAAAATTTCCTGAGATTGTGTAGCATGCTTATAGAACCTTCAAAAATTCCAAAGTAACTCAGCTTAATGTCTAATGCAAATTTTTTCACGTAATAAAAAAATTTCATCATCCACTGATGCAATGATTGCAATTGATATGTAAGCAACAATGTTATTAGATAAATTTTACTTTTTCTTTTAACGTGTCTTAAGTACAAACCGATTGGAATTCTATTATCAAAAACAAGCGATACAATTTACGTTACCAGCTTTTCTATTACGAAACATACTAGCGATTGATCTACACGTGAAGAACTTTTTCTACTCTCGCAGATAACATTAGAACGAGTAAATAGAGATCTTCTCTTACTGTCTGTCTAATTAGAGGTACCTATATCTCTCAGTATTAAGAATTATTGCGATAACTATGCAAATATAAAACCTGTATGATTATAATATATACTGATCTAAATTCCGAAAAGCCCGTGTAGTTTTACTGAGATACCTTGCTTCGTCCTTCATTTATTTCTCAAAGTTTTAGAAGCGGTTTTGATATTTTAAATTAAACTTATTTAATACGGCGATTAGGGCACTGCTACTTGATCTTTATTCCTTATTCGCCTATCGCTTGTAATAAGACAAATGTAACGGCGTTCGCAAGTAAATTGTTCGCTTCGTATTCGTTGGTGAAGATATAAATCATGAGCAGTTAGTGGAGATTTGCGTGTCACAACGAGGGAATTTATTGCGATGGCAAGGCCGGTTGCAACACACACCTATTGTTCGTGTCTTTGTATCTAATTGTTAACTAATCCTTTTAGTTCCTATGTTGAATATCACCTAGTTATTTCATTAATAATCCTACAGTATATAGCGTGTAATACCTACCTAGTCATCGCATTGATTCTGTAACATAGAAAAGAATGAAGAACTCTACAATTTATAGTTTGAACTTGTTTTTATGTTTTTATAAGGTACTTGCTTATTAATTTTACTTTGCTGTATTTGACACCTACATAGCACAGTTGGCTGAGATTATATCCAATTTTTATTGATTAACATTTTCATTTAAGCCAATAGGCTTGAGTTATTTATAACACCGTTATACATACATTACCAATGGCCAAGCAGAAAAAGTAGGTTGAAGGGCTTAAACAGGTTTGGTTATCGTAGTAGGTACCTATATAATATCTACTATGTTCGTAATTACACGAGAGCGGATAGTTTCGACGTACGGGAAATACCAGTGCAATTACTGGCGAATCGATTGTTGCAGCGCTTTTCGTTAAGTCGTGCATATCAAAAAATTGAACACTATGCATCTAAGTGTAGCTGGTAAATACGCTTTTACTCAGCTTAAAAGCATTGATTGCTTATAATGTTTACAGCTAGGTTTTTAAGTTTTCAATTTTTTTGTTTTACCATGGACGGCGGGATTTTACGCGATGGCGTGGCGTCGATAAGGGGAGCCCTATATCTAGCAGTGGACTTCAACTACGAGTTCATGGATCGATGGGCGACGAAATAATAAATATGCCCGGGCAATAAATTTTATTCGTGAAAGCGCCCAATTTCGTTTTTAGCAAGAACAATCGCCTTTTACAATACTAAGTAATTCTATCGGCAGTAATTTAGATAACGCGTATATGAAAATACGACAATAATAGCAGTAATAGAGGTTAGGTAAATTATTACAAGTTTATTATGTACTGACACGACAACTTTAGCCGTACAAAATTTTTGATCTTCAAATAAGTATGCCACAATCCTTATCTACAAAAGTTACTGTACTGGTTGTCTAGTACCGAATGTGCGTAGCCACATAAAATGGAACATCGGCATAATGTTTACGTGTTTATACAGATTGCGTGCGGTACGAGAGCGCGGCTCCACGTGTCGTGCGTTACCGTCAGACACATCTTATCGTATTGTATCTATTTATCAATCAATATATCGTAATTAAACTTCACCAAAGCTGTTCGCGTTATTTTCTAAGCACCTTACAATATTATTTTGAACGTGCGATTTTACACATTCAATTTTAAAGCAGTTGTTATTACAACAATTTGTGTATCGGTTTGAAGAGTATGGCTTATCTCAGTCCTCAAGAGTAGCCCTGATAGATCGGGTATTATCGAATACTTACTCTTATACTAACAAATACTAACTAAATCGGTACTACTAATAGTCAAGCACTCCTGTTACTAATGTGTACTCACCGACTAATTCTTATTAACACCTATTACGGACTCAATTTATATTAACATTTCCTATAACTGTTAGAGGTAAATTGCAGATGTCTATGGGCGGTCACTTGTTCTTTTCGTATAAAAAAAAGTATGAAGTATCTTGTTACATCCTATTGTCAGTCGACATCGAATATATCCACATCTACACGATTCAATGTTTACGTACGTTTTACGTCTTTATACGCACATAGCGTGTACTGCGGCAATACACGCTCACGTGACCTACGTCACCTCAATAACGGTTTGTGTAAAAGAATTCGATCATTGTCTGACTGATATTTAAATGTTTTGGAAAAGGATGAAACATTTTCGTGTATTTGATTAGAACTTTTAAATTTATTTTTAATAGGACAATTGTTTATGATTAGATGCCATGAGTTAGAAGTAGAAAAGATCTCGCCAAATAATTGAAATAAATTTCATGCATTTCAAATGCCAAATATGCGCTCAGCCGTCAGTTGTAAGTACCTACCTACGTAGGACCAAAGTGGGCCGAGAAAATTGGGCAAATTAGCACCAACGGGATGTAGTCTGTTATGCCCGTTAGTAACGTCACGTCATAACGAAGGTTCAGCTTGCACCTTCTAACCACTCCACTATAGGTAGGGGGAAAACACAGTTGGTTATATTATTCCTGTTCATCCCTTAATTCTCTCTTGCCAGTTACGCTCTCACCATTCTAACAGGCACATATTAGATACCATAAAGTATTTTTAACTTAACCGAAAATATACCTAATAATCTCGTGAACACGAAGTAATTAATCGGTACCTAAGCGTTTTTTAGAACCCGTTACTAGGACACGGGTCTCCTCTCATAACGAAAACCATAAAAGCCATGGTCTACCATGCTAACCAATTGAATTCTAAGGTCATCCGGTTTCTTTTCGGTGTTTTTCTACACCAATACAGCGAGTAATACCTGTTCTACAATTAATAAATCGCACGTAACTTTTAAAAGACAAGGAAGATTTACCATAGCAAAAATAAGGACAAATTATATTAAATTGGCTCGCCTCAACCCTTTCAATTTGACTAAGATTGCGGGGCAAAGGTCTCTCTACTCTGCTGCATGCTGCTCTAATCTGTGTCTCCCTGATATTATTATAGCAACAACATCACATATCATAAGCGAAGCTATGGATCACATAGCGTGTACCACGACAGTATCGCAAGTAGTGATGTAGAGAGGCGCGGCACAATTTGCCGGCCACCTCGCTCCGGCCTGATAACCCTTTATTCACGTGAATTATTATATTGTTATCCTCAAGTGCCTGTTCGTGCACCTTTCTCCCGAAAATCCCGCTCATTCGTTTCGGTTCAACATTAAAATCGTATTGTCCGATTAATCGATACCTTTAGGGAGATTTCCGAAGAATTAATAATAAAATTGTATTCTTTAATCGGCTTTGTTTACTTAAGGCTGTGGGACTTCGTGATAAATTTGCAGGAAATATTGTGTAGTGTTCAAAATAATAATCAAATGATAATATTTTACTTAACATAATAAATAAAACACAAAACAAAGAAAATGTTTATTTGAAATTTCAAAACATACGGAAACTTACCTATATTAAATATTTTACAAATAAATTAACTATTAGTAAGGATAACATGTATCGCACACAGTACTTTTATCATTTGTGACAACTTAACTATGTTTAGAAATACACATGGAAATACAAATCCTTAGGTGATTTAAGTGTCTGCTACGGAACCGTAGGATATTTTCTCGGAAGCAAAACAACTGTGCCATCACTTTAAAACACCGTACCCATATTATTTTGTTCCATATCCCTGAATTTCACTTCTGAATGCTAAGTTCTCATAAATACAATTTTTTAATTATAGTTTACAAGTCCTTAATTGAAAATAATTACATCAAGATAAATTTATTAGCGGTAATTAAACATCATCAGACCGGATACAGTTAACCTGTGTAATGTATCATTATTAGGACGTACTTTGTCTTCATGATTTTTCAATAAATAGTAGTAGGCAAAAAAATTTTTGTTGCTTAATTTTAACATTTAACAAATTATACGGATTCTACAAAGATAAAGCTACGTAGCTTCAATTAAATAGGTAGTTTTAAATAAGACAAAGTAACTACAGCATTGAAATTGCTAGAACATTCTGTAAGGATATACCCATTATAGTTGTAGTTATTATTATATAGGCGTGGTTCTTGCTTAATAGACTTACAAATATTTGTTATCTACAATTTATCTACAGTTATCTTAGCACTTTTTGTAAACCATCATAAATTAAACGCAAATGTACCAATGTACGAATCGTAAGAATACATAATGTGTTACTGTCATATTAAAATTTTGATAGCGCTACGTAGTTTCACTATGCTTTAGTAACTATACAGATAATTACTCTTTTATTTTCCAGAAATAAAATAGCACTAAAACTTTTAGGTCATGTTAGTACGTAAAGAGTCAGTTGCTATGGCAACTGAATATATGAAACATAAATAATACTCAATATTCCTTTTTATATTTTTCGATTTACCTCAAAATTTGTTTAAAGCTTGCACTTGTACCAGGATTTAATAAATAACAAGAGATGCAAACAAAGATCTAACCCGCAATACAAGTGGTAAATTATAATGGCGCTCCTGCCACAGAACAGAAACTTCTAGAACTGGTATTATTTTGTCTACTTACCTACGCCATAGTATTAAAATAAAGAATCAATGTTTAAATATGTTGTGATAGAATGGTAAACAAAAAGATCTCCTTGGAAATAAATTGAAATCTTTATTTAAATATAAATCAATACAACCGAAAAAGCTGCGATTTTACTCCGAAAATACAAATTATTTTATTTGACCACCTCCTAAAAGCTAATCTTAATGTCGAATAATTAACTTACAACTTAATTAGCTATATGAATATTAATTTTCTTGCCATATTATTTAGTCTCACGCGGAAAGAATTTTAGATCGTAATCGAGTGGTAACTCAATTGAAAAATGTTTGTAGCTCTGATGCTAAATTAGGCAATATCAGGCCTGTAATTATTTTAGTTTCTCATTACTATGAAGTATACCTAGTTTGAACATCAAATTTTTTTGGGCTATATTCCTATATCTACCTAGCTACGTAGGTAGGTTACTGTTATTTTTTAAATTCTCTTAAGCATTTTCTTTCAAACTATTAAAAAATAGGTTGCCGCAATTTTTGTCATACCTTTGCTGTTTATTAAAGAAAAATATAGAGCATAAAATTATTATTAGTCACTTAAGTTCTAAATTTCCGATTTTAAAAAATAGGTAGTAAATTCAAAAAAAAAATATTTATAGTCGACCGCACAATACAAAAGCAGAATGACAAAAGTATATTATTACTATTACGGAGTAACAACTCTTTACGAGCGTTGTAATGCGTGTATCCACGTGGTTACATTACTACCTACATACTTTTATTGGGTCCTTGAACTTGTACACAATTTGGACGCTCGATAATTCGGCCGCATACACATTACAATCGACGTTACGTAGCGTGTGATATCATCCGTGATAGATACAGTCTATGTAATGGCCTATTCGTGGACGAGTTCACGAAAGTTCCGCGATGTTTGAGCGCTTGTAAACATCGTCGCTATTATGGATTTCTATTGCTTTGTAATCAATTCATTCTCGTGTCAACGGAATCAACAATAAGCGAATGTAAATAAATAATATAATTTTATAATTAATGCATACGATATATGTATTTAATAGTGTACATGTATGAATTCTCTACGATAAAAATGTTTTTAAATACCATTCTGTCAAGAAATAACATTTGTAAATAATAATAATAAATTTTGTTTTAGAATATTGCGACAGTCTTAAGAGTTTTTGATAAATTTGGGTTTATTTGAACATCCATTAGTTCTATTCTAATTGCTTGTTCTACAACATTGAGTCACCACTTTCTACTGATGTAATCCTGACGTAACCCTATACTCCTAACATTTACTTCCAACAGATTAAGAAACCGGTATTTTAGTTAATATGAGTTTTAGTTCCGTATATAAAACATATGTACCTATTTAAAACAGTATATTAGAGAAGTAGAAGGAGCATTATCGTAATACATTGCCGCCTTGTAGAATTGAATATTCATATTGAAACAATTTTATAAGAACAAGAAAAAGTATATTGCGAAAATTCTTAGATAGCTTATGATATATACCTATTTATTGGTATAATAAAGCGGTATAATTTTGCAATTATTCAATTCATGTTAAAACGTAGTTTGTTCAGAAGATATATTTCACCTGTTAAATGTTTAAGTTATTCTTTTCGTTTTTAAATGGATCGTCTTGGTCGGTTTTCTTATAACAATATTATAATCAATTCGTGAGTGTACAGTGTGCTGTGGAACGAAATTCTGCCCTCGGGCCGCACTCCTCGGAACGCAAGTAACGAACTGGACTTTCTCACAAGTCTGCGCTAGCTTTTAATATTGAATTATGTACAAAGAAATTGAGCTAATTAACGGATATTTTATTTATGCATTCCTAAAAGTTACAAGACTAAACTGTAATTAGTAATTTTTGGTAATTGTTAGACTTGGGATTTGAGCTTATTAAGTAACTATTAAAAGTAGGTAGCGTGGAGCTATAAATCTTAAAGTCTCACAGACATTTGATAGTAAGTCGTAAAACACCGAGCTCGGAATTCACCGAAATTTAATTAGTCGTATGCACTGTTGTATAGTTGCTGCTGTATATTTATTATGAGTATCCGCTTTTGTATAAGGAAAATGTTCTATTCGCCTTAGTCTAAGTCTAAGTACCGGATATCGACGGTAAACGATAATCGCGCAGTCATATGGACCCAGTCTGATAGTGTTAATTGCAATCATCAGACAGAACATTCGTTTTATTAATTACAATTAAAAAGCCTTTTTTAAACATTTGGTATATTTGTTTTATTTTATTTTTAGCTATAAATTTTTGAGAGATTAAAAATAAAAAAATCTCATTTTAAAAATTAGCAGATTAATAAAATTCTTATCAAGTTTGATATTCTACTCGTACGTACAAACTTTTGGTTTTAATACGTTACTAATTCCAGTTAGTTTTAAGATAGGAAAAATAAAAAACTTAATAACAATATTTTGCCTGTTTTTTTCGAACTTAAGCCTTACCACATAAATGTTAAACAGGCGTAACAAGATTGTGAAACCGTTAATTCCGAATTTTAAAAAATATGATTTTAATTGTAAATGCAAGCCAATTTAATATAAGGTAAAATGTCGCCTCCGGCATCACAATGGCAAATTGCTGATCTTTGACATTGGCGGAACAATGGCGACATGAGATTTATGACGTGCAGCGTTCTTCCGATGGGCTGGCGACACCGTACGATTCTCTACCGGTTTGTTACCGTACGGTTTTCATATATGTATTATGTCAAACAGACAAGTATAATTTAACGGTTAATGATAAAGTAGTATTAGCTATTATTCTGACATATTATTGTCTATTCTAAATCTAAAATAAAACTGTATACGTGGGTAATATTAATGAATATTTTTGATTTGCGGTTGAATCAAAGTGGGATATTTAAGACACCTAAATTACTACTACACCAAAATTACTATTTTATTATTATACGCTCACATCGAAATGACCGGTTTTAATGCCTACACTGCGTTCAATAGCGTTAATGTTGCCCTCGTTAGTAAAAGCTCCTGTCGTAAAACTTTTATGTGATTACTTGACATGTTTACGGGGAAGATGTGTTTTTTTGTGTAATTATGAAACAAGATAAGAATGTGCATTATAAAATAGCATACGTAATCGGTATTTGATGATTATGTGCACACGCCCGTTTACATGCGAAGACTCGCGGCCGATGGACACGTGGCTCCATAGAAATGATTAGCATTTTTAGGTTAGTCGCCTATTATAACCAAATCTATCAGGTGTTGTAGGTTTCAGCGCAAAGTTCTTTTATAAGTACATTTCTAAATACATCCAAATTTGGATGACGTCATCAGAACTATACTTAGCAACTTATATGGTAGGTATACCTATACATTACACATAGGTCGATAGATTGTACGTACCTACATAATACAATGGCTACATATCTACCCGCACATAAAATAATTAAAGAATTTACAGGGTGGCCCAGAAAGACCGAAGTGGTGTAAATTCCTTATAACTTTTTATTTAAGACATATTTTTTTAATTTTTTGTTTTTTAAATACAGTAAATTTATGGGGAATA